>JABFPM010000571.1:0-26932 GCA_022817325.1 Idris sp. 1 HC-2018 | reverse complement strand
ATTTTAAAGGTATTAACCCTTTGAATTTTAATTTGGTTCAATTTTTTTTTGTATTTCTGAGAGGTCAAAAAACAAGGAAAAAATAGTTTTGAAGGTATGCCCTCAGCCAGAAGTTTTTCGATTTTTGTTACGAATAAAAGGAAATTTTCTGTAGAATTGCTCATATATATTTAAAAATTAATAACATTAACTTTAATAATAATAAACAATATTTATTTTCTTTAAAATTCCTTATTTCTATCTAAAATTTATACATACAATTTTAAACAACATAATCGTGATATTTGAGTGTGATATTTTAATTCATAATATTTGTATACCATGATACCTCGATCGTCATATTTTGATTCGTGGTATTAACGACGGTTACCGTAAAACAGACTTTATTCTCAGGACTAAAGTTTCTTTAAGTTAGTTGTGTTCTGTAAGTAACTGATAGAGCAAATTGCAAAGTTTTTTTAAAAGTTTTATTGTTGAAGTACTTGCAATGAACTATATAATTTTCTTTACATTTGGTTTAATAATATTGAGGGTCTTATATTTTAGAGAAAATTATTCAACGATATAATTGAATTAAATAAAAAGCTAAAATGAAATGATTTTCTCATTCGCAATATTTTTCAAATAGAGTCGCTAAAGATTATTTTTAAATTTGAAATAATTGCTCCAAAGCAAAGAAGAGTCCTTTATCCTTTGATGTTTGCATTATATACATGCAGTATTGTAAAAATGCACAGATATAAAAACACTCTACATTTGTTGCAAAAAATTACCATTTCTATGAGAACATCAACATCGTTATATTTGCTGCATATGTTTATTAATCAAAGTTATTTTGACATTAACCAAATGAAAACTGTGAATGATCAACAGATGTAACAATAATATATCATTCTGTGCAAGAAAATTCTTTTGTTACCAATATGACAATGATTTATTAAATTTGTTTAATACAAAGACATTTTTATTCTTTTCTTATTATATTGTTAATGTTCTGGGTATTTTTACTTTCAATTATGAATTTATTTGAACGAGATTGATTTTTGGCTTTTATTAACCATTACAAATTAAATTAACCACTTGAAAGTTAACCAAATAAAACTGTCTTTCCTTAAAATTCAAATTTATTAATGTGTAATAAAATTACTTGATAAAAATAAATTATAATTTATTTGATTTAATGATAAAATGAAGCTTTGTTACAAAATGAGTTTACTTAAGATGAAAAAATTTAATTAATTCAATCTAACTTTAATTTAAATGATTTTAAATTAAACATTTAAATATGATTTTTGTATTTTAATGCTTAATCAATATTAAATCAATAATGTTACTCTCGAACACATTAAAATATATGTAAAAATGTGTATTAAGTTATAAATAATAATTAAGTGGAAAAGTTCAAGTAACCGTGTCGCCTTACACTGAATTTTAAGGGCCGAGCAAAATGAATATGCATCTTATTACATTATCCCACCCAAAACACAAGAGAGTAAATATTTAGCGCCATAGTTTTGCTGAAGAATATAAATAAATAAACTTTATTTGTTACTTCCTGAGTGTTGTTTATATAACATAAATAATTGTTAAATAAATGTATTCAACAAATAGTGTGTTATTGTGATTTAAATTATTTATTAGAAGAGAACTTACAATAAACAACATCCGTCCCTGACGTGATAGTCCTAAGACTTAGTTTGAATAAACTAAACTTAACTAATATTATTAAACGTTAATAATGTAAATTATATATAAACTTAAAATATTTAATTAATTAAATTCATTTAAGGATTCTTTAATTTTTTTATAATAAGGTAATTTTGAATCAATTTTATATCTAGCTTGAAAATAAGTACATCATATAGAGATATTGAAGAAAAAACTATGGTTTCCGTAGTTACGTAGATGATGTGTTCCTTCTGCGGTCAGACTTAAATCGTTTTCAAACATGGTGTGACAATAATTTATGAAATCTTAACGTTCATAAATGTGTTGTCATAACATTTTCATGAAAAAATAAGAATATCATTTTTGATGAATAGGTAGGTAATCAAACTTTGCGAAGTTCCAACTTTACTGTTGTTTGAAGTTTGATATAGTTTGAATTTTGACTTCGACACAATTGTATTGAATATGAAAGTCTTCATAAATTTTGTGACCAATTATCATTTATATGGACAGATCTCTAGAACTTTTGACCTACCTGTCGCTCGCATTTCACTTCAATTTTGTGGATTATTAAATTAAAGATTTTAGTTTTTATGGTTTGCATACTTCAAGTTATTTTAGTTTTACACTTTGTAAGTATTTATACAGAGTTAGACTGCAATTGAAAATTAATAAACATTACTTTCAACTTTAACAAATACGATAAACACAATTCAAATGATGCACATTTAATATGTAAGCTAAACAAATTATCAAAATCTGTCCCTGAGTTTCAAAGCCCAAGTTTGGCGTTCCATGATATGGGCTTGCCTAGCTAAATACTACTTAGGACCCAGATACATTTCTTGGCAATCCCAGTTTTATTCCTACTAGGGTAAAAGCACAATTGCGTTGCACGTTGATTTTAATAAACTTTGTTGTCAACATTTATAAACGAAGAGGATAAAGCTATAAATAGAATAATTTAATTTTTCCATTACATTTATATGATTGTGTACTTAGATTGAGAGATATTTAATACGGTTGAGTTATGTATGTAATTATTTACTTGATTACTTTGTTTATTATTCTATTAGTATGGATAATGTATATGGTGAACAATATTTTATAAAATTTATATGTATTTAACAGGTATATCTTGAGAAATAACTAAATTAATTTTGAGTAAAAATTAATTTAAAAAATCGTAATTTTTTTAAATAAATTTTCATTTTTTTGTGTACGGCTTATTTTTAATATCATTACATTCAAAAATAAAGTTAAGAAATTGCATTACTTCATATTAGAAGTATAATTTATTGTCAAACTAATGTAATATAAAAACTTTTGACATTTAATACTTAAAAGACACAAATTATATTAACTCTTTCCAAATATAACCTTAAATACAGGTTAAAATGATTAAATTAATAGGGAAGAAAACTTAAGTCTAAAAAATTTTTTTAAAATAAATTATTTAAACAAAAAAAATTACTAAAATCAAAATATGTATCATGAAGATAGAAGGTTGGCTAGCCTGCTTCTTTGTTATTATTAACTTTTTTTAGTAAAATTACACAAATAAATAAAGAAAATGTGTACATTGGCTCTAATCGTAGTAAAAATTTGCACGAAATTTTTAAATATTATTTACTACCTAAAATTGAAATTTCAAGTAATTCTCATTATTTTGCTTAAAGTACAAATATCTTTAAGATTTTTTTTTATTTATATTTTGATACATAGGACTGCAAATAGCCTAAACTAACAGGAAAATCCTTTTATGTATTAAATGTACCATTAGACCAATTTTAAACATTTTTCAACGACTTTTTTTATACAAAATTTGTCGTGCAAATTTTTTATGAAGAATAAAGTTTCTTCATTTGGTACAATTTTATATTTTAGAATTTGATATTGTAACTCTCAAGTATACTCCTTAATACACTCGTTTTGTAAATTTCTTTCATAAATATAAAATATAAATTGATTTATTCGATATTTTTTGAAACGAGCACAAAAAATATAAAAAAGTTGCTTACGCCGCAGAGAGAAACCTGACAATTATTAAAATAAACGTGCATAATATAATATCAAATAATTCTATTATTTGCTTTAACATCCATTAAAGAATGAAAACAACATTCATACCTAAAGTGCATGACTTATGAAAACTTATGTAACATTCAATATTTTGTTAATGTAATTAAAACAAAACATTTATTTTTTTTTAATTATGATTGAACAAATTAAATTTTATGTATAATTATTAACTTATTTTTTACTCTTATATTTAAATTACAGGAAAAGAAGTTTAGTAATCGATATTTATTAAGTTTTGACTGAAGTAACTCTAAAATGATAAAACTGTATAAAGTTTATTTTATGTTGCAGCTATTCCGATATTATGAATTGATTACAAAATCAATAAAAGTGATTGGTCAAGGATACTTTAATAGTAAACAAAGAGTTATTTGATTGATAATTACTTAAAAAAAATATTATTTATTTGATTTCTAGTGACGAAAGGTGGTTTTCAACCATTAATTTTAATTGCCTTAGTTGACTTATAAATTATCAAGTATTTATTGTTATATAATACTTAGCAAACAAAATTGCTTGTACATTTTATTCAATTTTTTATATCCAAAAAAAGTTAATGAAACGCTTGTATAAAAATATTCATAAATTTATATAGATAATCATTGAAAAGTCGCAAAAAATTTCATGTATAAAAAATTATACTACTTACTTTGACTGGTATACAGAATATAATTAATAGCAAATCAGCCGTCGCTAAACCACCTAAAAACACATTTGTAGGTGTCGGAGGTGATGGACATAGTCGAGGACACAATGTAGAACCGATGATTACAACGTTACCTGAAAAAAAGAATATACAGTTTTTATGTAGAATTCCAACAAACGATTTGCTTATAAACTTAAGCATTTTCCCGTTAAAATTATTTGAAAAAAAACTGAAAATAAAACGACAATTTGCAATGATATAAAATATAAAATTGTAAAATACGGTTTTTTTATTTTATCACTATTTTATGTAACTTTCACACGAGAAATTGAAAGCATAACAGTTTTATCATTAAATTTACGTCTTCACAAATAATAAATTTTTCAATATTTCATTAAAATGATTAGTGAGCATACTTTTCTTCCATAAATACAACATTTATGAATTTTTTCTCATTTATTCATAATTTAATGACAATTATGTCTGTAATTAGATTTAATTATCATGGTTGGTTTTCTAATAATTTGTGAAAATAAAAATAAACGTATACAAGGTTTTTTATTAACAATTTTAAAGGGAATAATTATTAAGTTTAAATCAAGATTTAGTCCATGTAAGTTTTATTAACATAATTAGTTATTATCTATTCTTTATTAATTGGATTTATATGATTTTAAAAACTTATTAATAATATTTATCCCTAATTTTAAATTCTATTTTTATACTTGTCACATTATGTTGATTGTCTTTTGGTGATTTTTCATTAAACACAACGATTGATCAAAAGTTAAAATACGGGAAATGATAAATTTTAAATCCAAAAGTTTAATGCAATTGGTTTCAATAATTTCCGTTCTTTCATTTTATACATATTATCTCAATCAAAGTTAGTCTCTTAGTTTGAAGTGTCACGACCGAAATCACATAAATTTATAACACAAAGCAAATAATTGTAAATTTATAACAACATTTTTGTATTGCACATAAAGTTTAATTCAAATAGAACATGTGCAAATTAATTTTATTGCAAAAAAATTAAAATCAGTTTTACTGTTAGCGAACAAAGACACAATTAAAGTTGACAGAAATATGTTTAAACTGTATTTTGTCGTGAATTTTATAATTGAAACAATAATGGAATACATTTTGAGACATAATCCCAGTGTTCTAATATTAAATATTAAGAATATTGTCAACTTTAAGTTATAATAATTTGTAATGTAAAATTATTATTGTTCAATCTATTACTCAATCAGAGTCACTAAAAATGTATGCAACTGCTAAACAAAAATACAAATTTGTTTAATTGCAGTCTTGTCTATAGTTTAGTTGAGTTTAAGCATTTAAAAATACAAAATACACTGTAAATAACAACTGCAAAATTACAGTACATTTATTTGGTTCTAGTTGCAATTAAATTTGCTTAGAATTCGCAGTATGATTTGAAAATTACAGTTTTTTAACATAAAATTCAAGAAATTTACAAATTCAAAACGTAGGAATATTATACTAGTGTGTATAATTTGCTAATGAACTTTACCTTTGAAGTTTCAACTAAAATTAGATCAATTTTGAATTGCTTTTTTAATTTTTCAAGTTATAAAAATGTTTACATACTGCAAAATTATAATAATACTAGTAAAATTTAGGTAGGACTATCATGGAGTGAAGTTCATGAGAAATTTATGACATTTTGCAGACATGTAAATTAATCAAATCTCGCAATTTGATTAATCTTATCTATTTAATAGTCGCGTTATAAAAATGAAAAGTTTGGTTAAAATACATTAACAATGGAATATTAACTAAAAACTAATATATTAATTTATGTAATACCTTAATTAAGCATTACGTTTAATGCAGAGAATTCCCTCTACTTCGTTTGAAAAATATTCACTTTATGGAAAAGCACTAGTTTCGAGGTTAAATCATTATTTCATGACACATTTAATTAAAATAAAGTTGTCTAATTTTTTGTAAATTAAAAAAATGGAAGCATTATATTATTTTACGATAAACGAAGTCAAAGTTACATTTTAGAAATGTAATAAGTTTAAATAAACAAAATTTAACTAT
This sequence comes from Idris sp. 1 HC-2018, assembly GCA_022817325.1. Classification (NCBI taxonomy): domain Eukaryota; kingdom Metazoa; phylum Arthropoda; class Insecta; order Hymenoptera; family Scelionidae; genus Idris; species Idris sp. 1 HC-2018. Next base: position 20,460 of record JABFPM010000571.1, on the reverse strand, counting down.
AAAGGACACGCAAAAAATAATATTCTATATAATTTTATGATATTTTAATCACTTTTGAACTAGGAATAGTATATTGAAATGGAGTTTTATAATTTTTTTCATTCTTAATTCTTATCATAGTCCAAAGGTTTCAGAAATTCGTCTATATATAAATCGCAAATTATTCATTTATTTCCATAACCATCGCAAATTAAATTTCTTTGCTGGATGAAGCCCTAGCATATTTGCCAGTTCATTATGTTTATTAATTAAAATCACATACTATTCTTCATTTACTATTCTTCATTCTTTTGCCTAAACATTTACGAATATGTTTACTTTGATTTAATTAAATAATTTGTACGAGCATTTATATTATTTAATCAAAATTTAGTTGCAATCTGTAATTTTAGTGTAAATATTTAATTTCTATATTATTAAACAGCAAACAATGTTGTTGATATAACTTGTTTTCATATGAAATATTCTAATTATGAATAATAATTTAGTAATCAGAATATTAATCATTATTTGTTTCTCTCTATTTTTGCATGTGGTGAAATTAAGCATTGATTCAAAAATAATTTTAGCAACGAATGATTAATAATAATTACATTATAATTTTCAAGTGAATTGTTTTGTGATGTTAACGAGGATATTAAACAATCTAGTTAATATTCGATTATATACAAATTATGTCAGTGTAAACTGAAGAATGCAATTCCTTTATCAAGTAATTACGAAAATACGAATCGTAATTAACGCCAAACTTTCTGTTATGTTAAATGAAATCGTGAAAATCGTAAATTCGTTTTCTGATTGAAATTCTCTTGAGGCAGTTAATTAATCAATTATAAGTTAACTAAAACAATTTATTTTTAATTGTGTTCATTTATTGTCGTTCAGTTATTGATTACAATTAACCAAGACTTTGTCGAGTCTTATGCTTTCTTAGATTTTGCTCTTTTGCTTTAAATTTATTGTTTGTGAAATTGAATCAGTAAAGTTTAAATCAACGAAATAAGAAACATATTGAAGAAAAATTTCCAGTTTCATTTTCAATAAGTAACTTAGTGAATCATTTTTAGCTTTTTCAGCAAGTGATCTGCCAAGGTTTTAGATAAATGTTAAAAAAAATAATGGAACTTTTGAATTATGATCGAAATTCTTAAGAATAATTAATTTTTTCATATATAAATTCTGTCGCAAGAGGATTTCGCAGTTACAGAACGATCAAATTTTCTAATAACAGAAATATAATTCTAAACTTTTCAGTGCTATTTTAACCAAAATGAAATTTTGAACATTATAAAAGACTTTCTATCAACTGATAATAACTTTCAATAAGTTGTTATTTCTCTTTTGATGTTTACCTTTTTGTATTATTTGTATATGAGCTTCTTTAATAGCTGTCAAACTCAAATTTACCCAATCTTACTTCATTTTTACTGAAGTAAAATGAAGTAAAATGAATTATATATGAATATAATTTTACGGTTAACACCGTAAAGTTATAACTATTTTCTAACTATAACTTTATCTGTTATTTTATGCTTATTAAGTCGAAATTTTTTGAATATATTTCGAATTTTTAAAGATTTATAAATTTGTTCAGAAAACTGTTTAATTTTTACTTTTGTTAGAAACGATTAAAATACTTTCAGGAAAACAAATTTGAGCATTTTTTCACACTTTTCATTAATGCTCGATAAATTTATAAATGAATAAATCACCTAGAAAAATAACAGTGAATAAAGTTATTTATTTTATACTGTCCTTAAAAAGTTTAAAAAGTTTATCAAAAATGGTTTTTTCTTGTTATCACAGCCAGTCACAAATATAACTTATACGATTATCTTTATAGTCCATATACCTGTACGATAGTAGATGAAAAAGCACTTCGAGAGAGTAAAGAAAAATCTCAACTTGACGGAGTTTCGGCAATATCAATATGTCATTTTTATTTGAACCTGCCCATCAATAAAAAAAATAATAAAACCTGTGTTTAGCTTTTAAAATTTTACTAACACCAATTATTATTTTTAACAGAATTCTGTCAACTGAATAGATTGAATATGATTTTGTTTGTTTTAAATTACTCGATCAAAGGAGCTTGAATGAAAATTGAATTTTTACTAATGTAAAGTAAACAAAATATTAATTTTTTTGCATCTAACGAAGGTTGAGCATAGCTGTTTGTCGCTCTGAGCCAAATAATAATTAAAAATATTGGAAATGAAAGTCTGAAATAAAAACATATGGCACTACAAAAATTCAATATCTTCTATATTACCATTTCAAAGATGAAAAATTAATTTGTTTTCGATGAATAATTTAGTAAATTCTTTTATAATAAAAATATACATAAATGTGAAAAATCAATGTCCAAATTTTGAATTGAAATATTTTCCATATTTTTAATAATTAACGTTTTTAATTAAAAAATTTGTTTAACAAATGATGTAAGATTATTCAAACGAGTATTAACATTTTTTAATACAATTAAAAAATAATTGCTTACTTATAAGCAATAAAATACAATTAAAAAATAATTGCTTACTTATAAACAATAAAATACAATTAAAAAATAATTGCTTACTTAATTAAATAATAAAATGATAGTCTGTAAAAAAATATGAACAATGAAAAAATAGATGTTTTAAGATAAACATTGATTGTGTTAAAAATTGTTTTATTTACTTTATTCAAAAAGGTTTTTTTTAATTTTTCAGATTCTGAATAAAAATGTATTTTTATGGAACTGCTAAAATCGAACATATATGTCAAAAATATTGAAATATCTTAATAAGAGTAGACAAATAAATAATAAATAAATATGAAAATAAATTATTCTTTGTAACGGAAAACAAAGTTATTTTGTGACACATTTACTCAATTTTTAAGGTTCACATTTAGTATTAAAGATAAAATGTAATTTATATTTAAAATTTTATATACTTTACACAAATTCTGATGTATTTAAAATTTATTGCAGAAGCATCTGTTCGAATTGTTTTTGGTCATATTTAAAATTAAACTTTTTATACATTGGTTTTTGGTTCTGCTGAATAAACGTAATGAAATACCATTCAACAACTTGTTGGCTGTAATCATCCCGATGGATTTCGAGTTATTTGATTGTAATCTAATATGACAATTGTTTCCAACCAAAACTATGAAAGAAAAAATAGAGCATTCTCTCAATTAAAGTGAGTTTATATATACATATATATTATGTAAAAAAAATCTTTGTAATATGATATATTAAATAGTTATAAGAATAATAATAAAAATCGATAATAAATGAAAAAAAAAATGTTGAGTTTATTTTTCAAAAACTGTTTCTATCATCATTTATGAAAACCATTAAATTATAAATGTTTTCATTATGAAAATTCGTTAATGTAGATCCTCAACTTTAAAATTCTCAGACAATAGCTTTAATATGTATCCGGAATATAGCAAGTAAAAGTTAAATATTAAAACTTCTCGAGAACAACGATTTCTTTAGATGCATTTTCTAAGAAACTGATGTACATAAATCCGGCTAGCAAATAAAAAATTTTCAATGTGATAAAAAGACGGATTGTTGTCATGCATTTCAATGAAATGGAAAAGCTATACGACCAAAAATAAAAATGTCTCTCACATATAACATATTTTTTGACATTTCCATACAATCTACTTATCTTACAAGATTTTTGTTGCCCATAATCAACAGAATTGTCAATGTTTAACTTAAAAATTGTTCCTTAAACGTTCTTGACTATATTATTTTTCGGGATTTTAAAAAATAAATTTCTACCTAAATTGTTATCAATATTAACAGTTTATATTTAAATGATAAATACAAACTTTAACTGAAGTTAATAATACACTAGTGTAATATTATTATAATAATAAATCAAATAGCATAGACAGTAAAAAAAAGTTCTAACATTAAAACTGAAAAATACTATGGAATGCATGCAATAATTAATGGAATTGACGAAAAAAATTATGAATATTTATACCTGTATGTAAAAATAAATTATTTGTAAAGTATTTTCAATTAAAATTTTAATTACAAAAAATTCCTTACCAACTAATCCTAGGAGAAAAGTGAGTGAGTAGACGACCAGTGCAGGCGCCAATTCTTCCCAGTTGTAATTATTGATACTTTCATTATAATCGTAATCGAGATCGTAATCACTGTCATTTGTGTTATTCATCATTAAGTTATCCATTTGGCACTTTATGATTTATTTGAACACTACAAGGTTAAGACTTTGGCTACTGTATTCCAAATCTTGTAAAAATTTGCGATTAATTTTTATTAATACATATGATATGAGAAATACATTTTCATAGGTTAACGCTAACTATTTAAGTTACATGATTTAAATAAAGCAGAAATGCAGTTTATACTCTTGGTCATCTTTTTTATTTTAATTTCCGTAGATGAACTTATGTTTAAATTTTAAACAATTTTTTCAAACCAAACACTTCTGTAAAATCTTTGCGTACACTTGACAGTAATTACAGATCTACACGTTTTTTCAATTTACAAGCATCATTTTAAATGTTCCTCTCGTTTTTTTATAGATTCATGCTAATGAAGACACGATATGTCCATAAGCAGCTTAGAATCGTGTTTGAACTTTCTATGATTTACTTGATAAACGTTCATATTCATTATGTAAATTGCACGTGTACCCATTCTTTTCTTCAGGACCTGCAATGAAACAAACAAAGAAATAATTAAACACCTGATTAGTACGTTTTATAATTTCCGAGTGTTTTGTTCAGGTTTTTAAATTTAATACACCAACTTATACAAGATCTCCTCTAAGAGATTTCATGGGGAAAATTTAAAAAATTGGATAACTGGAGACATCTCTTTACATTTCAATGCCTTTTTTTAATTTGACGATTTTTTCGATGTTTTACTTTTGCAAAAATCCTGAAGGTCCAAGTGAAAATTTTATTTCGTGAATAAAATTGTGTTATAATGCATTTATGATTTTTTTGTTAAATTTGGCCATTCTAAATATATTCTAGAAATTCGGATATTTCATCTCCACCATGGAATCTCGAGGGAAAAATAAAAAAAAATTGGGTGGTTACAGGAGATATCACTTGAATTTTAGTCGAGCAACTTGATATTTTACAAATAATAACCAGCTCACATTCGGGCAAGGAATCTCTTTATTTTGTCGGAATTCTAATAATTTTGTTAAAATCTTAATGCAGCATGTCTGGGTTATTGCAAATCTAACTAGGACTTGTACACGAATTAAGGTAGTCCTACCGTGGTGAGCTTTATTTAAGTTTGAAAATATATAAAATTTATGAAAAAACGTCAAGTTATATAAAGAATCTCATGTTTCTCTACTTTTACAATTTTTAAGCAAAGATAGTGATTAGATAAATCATTAAAAAACTTGTTTTTATTAAATTCAAATATCGGAGAATTATTATAGATTTTTTAAAATGTAAGTTAACGATAATTCTGATGAGTTATTTATAATCATAAAATCATTGTTAGCCAAAAAACATTGAATATGGCGAATTGACAGATAACCTCTTTTTTCAGGACACAAAACTTGTAAAATAAGATTAGATAACTTTTTTTAAATAAAAAGTTTAAATTATGTTGGTACCATAACAAAATTTTATTTTTTCAAATTAATTATTTTAAAAACTTAGAATTGCATATTTATTATTTTAATTAACATTATTGTTTCGATTGTCATTTTGATTAGTTTGCCACGGTAGGAAAACCTTAACTAACATAAAAAACATTTTGTATTTGTAAAAAAAAACAAAATGTATCTTGTAAAACTACCTGATGTTAATTTAATCTGTCCACGCAGAAAATATGAAAACTATTGTAATCTACTTGTTTGTGAGAAATTATATACAGTTAATATAATAATTATCTGTGAATAAAATTCATTTGCATAGAACTCAGGTTGGTTACTTGATTATGTCATAAGCAATATGTACGAAATTTGAGCTGAGCCATATTTTAGCTCAATTACAATTTGTACTCGTGAATAATGGATTAATTATATTTAATAATTTGCTTATAATTAGTAAAATCTATAATACGTAACGAATATGGTTCATTTCATTAGTCAATGACCGTAAATAAATGAATAGTGATAGGTAAGTAACATCTACAGTGACACATTGTCTTCGCAATTCATTCGGAAAATAGATCAAACTCCAACACCACTAAAGAAAATACAGGTACATTCAAAATGATTAGCCTTAGTAAAGTAACATTGTTGATTTTTTATGAAAATTGTGGTGTTGAGCGTTTTTATTTATTTTTTAAGTATCTGTAATAATAATTAATAATCATAGATATGAAAAAAAGTATTTCCACTTAGTAAACCAGAGTCTTAAAAAAGCTGTTTTCTTTTATATTTATTTGTTTTTTCATATTAATTGCTAAAACAAACTCAGGCGAGTATTTAAATGTGTAAAATTGATAAGATTACTTTACTATGACTAGTGTAAAAGTCATTTATGAATTGCACTTTATTGAAAAATTAGGTCCGTCATCCGTAATAAAAAATGTGGAAAAAAATTACTTTTTTACTTATGAGGATTTTGTATTGTTTTTAATCAATTCTGAGACGCGACACTGGAATTTTATGTGGTGTACTTAAAATTGTACAAAAAAACAGCTGGGAAAATTCTTGCTTTAGTTACATCAATCACTCGTTAGCAATCTGTTAACATTATTTATTGAATTAAAACTGCTTACATATAATAAATATTTAGTTGACAAAATAAATGATTCATTTTTTAAACAAATTATATGTGTTACAAATTTAACTTCATTGTTTATTTTACTGCACGCAATTATATACTGAAAAAACGGTGAAAAAATTAATTGATAAAAAAACAACTAATATATTAAAACGAAATAATACATTTCCTTTAAAATGTCGTACAATTTACATAAATAAAACAACATCAAAAAATTTTTGTTGGTAAAATTTTTACCGGCATTTCGTCTTGTCAGAATATGTAAGTTGGGATTTGAAGAAAAAACTTATTTATTCTTGCTTATGTATGTATTTATTGTTTTACTTTAAAACTTTTCAATTGCTTGATTAAAGAATAAAATACTCTAAAATAAGATTTCTTACTTTTGATTTATGTTTCTAATTTCCGGATTTAAAATTTATTTATAAGAAACTAGTTGGTGAGTTCTAAATCAACGTCTGTTAAACATCTTCTTTTCAATTATCGGTGAGACTTGAAGATATTTATTTGTACAGTTTAATAGCAAGAAAAATAAAATTTTATTACCTGGGTACTATTAGTATCAAAAATGTTTCACATTCTCTGGCAATTTTACATTCTAAAAACTGCACCATAGATGTTCCGTTGGTTGCATAATTCAAATTTTGTCACAGAAATAAAAAAAATATTTAAAAATAAAAAGCATGTTCGAAATTCTAAAAATGCACTTAATTCTTAAAATTTACAAGATAAAATTTTTCAAGTAATCATAACTAATTTTTTATAACAAATATTTACATTTACAATAAAAGAACATTATTAGTTTAATCAAATTTATCAAAGTTTTATAAATATTATTAAAGTTTTTTAAATACATTTTTGCGTTAGGATTCTTCTACAACCCAGAACAAATCTGAGATAAATTAAAAATCATTTGAAATTGTAACTAGAAATTATAGATTATTTAAGTTTTGAAAAATTTTATCAAGAAATATGATTTAAAAAACGATTTAATTATAAAAATTTTTGCTTGCAAAATAACAAAGAAAAATTATACAACTTTGAATTAACCAAGATTTATTTGTTAATATAATTCAAAGTATGTGTTTCAAGTTACTGTCAATTAAAACTTTTCAGTGCCTAAAAAATTTGATTCTACTAAAAACAGAGAAAATGCAAGTAACCGTGAAAAAGCAAGAACAATACGATAAAGTGTAATTAATTTTTTTATGATAAATTTTTCTGAGAAAATTAGGCAATTTAAACAAGTAGTAATGTTTAACCTAATAAAGTATATCAAACTTAAAATCAAATTAAGTACGATTGTCAATAGAAACTTGCTGCGATTTGTTATAGAAAATCATTAGTTAACAACTTTAACTTTTTTGGTGCGATACCTCCGCTATTATCAAAATTTATTAGAGCTTGGTAGAAAATTAGATGAAACTTCATCCTTTTGGATCGTTTAATAAATTCAACAAATAAGTAAAGTATAACCCACGAATTTTGTTAAAAGTGAAATTATCTCAAAAAGTTTGCACAGTTTTCTCGGTATATAATAAATTATATATGATTAAAATTGATTTTAAAGATACTTTGAACCTTTGACAAGTTTTGAATTGGAATTTTCACTGATTTTTAAATCAAAGTTACAACTTTGTTTTCTAATGTATTCAAATGTATTGCAACAGAATTGAGTTGATACGGGTTTTCCCTGTATATTGTCCTTATATTGAACATAAACGATTTCTATATGATCATTATATTTCCATTATTTGGACATTATATTTTCCATATATGGCCAATATATGTTTCTTAAAATAAAACATTGTCATTAAACTTGGGTCACAAAAAGTTGATAATAAATTTAATTTAAAAGTTAGACATAACAAAACAACTAACTTAAAAATTAAGTAACTTTTAACTCATAAATAAATTTTTAACTTTTATAAAATTAATTACCCAATCCTAGATTTTAGTTGTCTTAATTGTTGAAAATGAATTTTAGAAATTCATTTCAGAAAATTAAAAAAAAAAAAAAATTAGATATTCGTTTCTGATAATCGGAAAAACGGCATGGAATAATAATTCCACGACAGAAGAAATAATTGTGTTAATAAATAATTGTTTATTTTTTATTTAAAATTTCCAGGGTACTTTAATATTGTGCATGAAAAAGGTAAAATTTTCAAGTTTTATGATTTTCCTTGTACTTTTAACTTTTTCCAATTTTACAAAAATATGTGTATTACCTTTATGTGGCCTTTACTCTTTTTTGTATATTTTAACTTTTTTTTAGTTTTGTCTTTTTTAATCAATTCATTTAAAAACTTTTCAGGTTAATTCAAAATTTGATGAAAATTTTTCATCTAGATTTTCTGTAAGATCTTTACCAGACTTCATCCAGACTTTTTTCTGGACACCTTGTAAGTATTGCACAACAGTTTTTACAAAATTTCAAAAAAAAGTTTTCAACAAATTTTTAACTTTTAAATATTAAAATTTTTTCAATTTAAAATTCTTTAGTCAGCCATGTATTATTTTTCTAAATTTTTTTCACTTAATAGATAACACTCAAGATAATCCATTTTGAAGCCAGGAAAAAAAATTTAATTTCTTTTTTGTAAGAAAAAAAAAAACAAACAAACAAATGTAACCAGTACAAAAAATAAATGAATCAAACTTAAGCATATTGGAAACTGTTATTTATTATTGTTAATTTTTTACAAATATTTCGATAAAGTTTTTCCATAATGTATTGCAAAAACTTTGTAAAAATTGAAAATTGACAAAAAATAGTTTTCTTACCCTGCATGATTTATTATTTATGAGCATTCTTTGTTAATAACATTTACAATACAATATTTATTTTGTTATATATGGATAAATCTCCAGAACTTTTAACCTACCTGTCCCTCGCATTTCACTTCAATTTTGTGGATTATTAAATTAAAGATTTTAGTTTTAATGGTTTGCGCACCTCAAGTTATTATAGTTTTAAAATTTGTAAATATTTATACGTTTATAAGAATTATATTTTAAAAATATTTCAAAATCCCAAGTCCAAATTATTGCGTCTTTGACATGTCCCTGTACGTTCTGCAGATACATTTTCTTTTTTAATTTATAAGCACAAAGTTAAACTGCAATTAAAAAAATAAAAAACATTGCTTTTAATTGTATCCAATGTAATAAGCACAATTCTAATGATGTGCATTTGATATGTAAACTAAAAAAATGATCAAAATCTGTCCCTGAGTTTTAACGTCAAAGACGTTACACATTTTGTAATTGAAAATATTTATATTTAAAAATACTTTAATACTTCTGGATGAACTGCACACTATCTTGATGTAATAAAATATATGTGCGTGCAATAAAATGTAATTACATATTAAAAACTACTTAAATAATTGAAAGACCGTTTCAAAATATTACGTCTTTGACATTAGAACAGAAAATCTGCCAAAGACGTAATATTTACCTATGTTTTTACAATTAAATATTAATTTTAAGTTACGCGCATATAATTTATCATTGTTCGACTTTATATTATTCATTTTAAAGTAATAATAAATTATAATTATGATAAAACTAAGATATGCTAAAACATTTTTTTTCAAAAATTTAGCAAGTTGAAAGTTAAAGGTTTTAGAGAATCGCTCATATATCATAGTCTAGTGTACAATTTTAATTTATTAGTATCTCATCTTAATACATATATTTTGTATGTCCATTGTTTATAACAATGTCAAAAAAAAAACAAAAACATAAACATTATATTTAATTATTTTTTTTGAATATATGTATATTTCTTTAATTTATATGATCAATTCTACTGAAAATTGTTTATTATTCATAAACAAAAAATCCGAAAATTGTCTGGCTGAGGGCACACCTTTGGGACTATTTCTTCCTTGTTTTTTGGCCTCTCAAACGTAAAAAAATTGTGAAAATGAAAATGTGAAGGGTGACATCTTTAAAATAACTAATTAAATACATGAAAAATCCACTAAAAAGAAAATACATGTAGAATTGCTCATATGCATATTTTTTTAATATTTCTTTGAAAAAGTTTGATATTAAAGTAGTCTACATCAAATTGTACAATACATCAAAGTAACAATTTGATAAGTTATATTGTTTCCCATAGCTTCCAAATAACCAATTACCTAATAAATTGAATAATTTGAAATTATGTATTCCTTATTATATTTGTTCTTTAAAACGTTTCCTTGACTTTAGTTTTTCTCTGATCTTTAATTTCAAAGCAATTTGTCGTTTAAATAATAAATAAATAAAGTTCATTTAATAAATAAATTCTTGGTTTGAGTCATCTGGAGTAAAAAATATTTATTAAGAGGAACAAGAGAAAAAAAAGAAAGGAAAAGTGAAAAACAAGAGGAAAAGGTGCAAAGGAGAAAAAACAGGGGTAAAAAAGAGAGAGGGGAAGAAAAAAAATGGAGATAAAAAAGTGAGAGGAATACAAAAATTGGGGTAAACAAATTAGGGGGTACGCGAATGGAGACGTAAAAATGCATATCACTCATATGATTATCACTGTCTTTATTATATTATGATTATGTTTCTAAGAACGTCTGATGTCACAAAACATTTTTATATTGAGAATATGTATATTATGTTACGCGTGTACAATTTAAAAACACGGTGCTTATAGTAAGTACATAGCGTGCATATATCTACGGTAGCACACTTTGGGGACAAACACTTTAAAGGTCTGCTTGTATGTATTTTGCGGTTATAATTTGTATGCTCTCATTCGTCTGTATTTCTATTGTAAATAATTAAGGTTTTAGTAAGATTTTAAACAAGTATTCAGCACATATGAAGTACTGGTATAATTACATAAATTCAAATAAATAATATCAGTTTTAATGACTTTTATTCTTTTTGAGTTCAAATAAATTTGAGAACAAGGAGTATATTCAAGACATTCTTTCAATTCAAAACCTTTGAAATATTAAAATAATAAATATAAGTAAAATTAAGACATTTTCTGATTCAGAACCTTTGAATTTGAATAATTAAAAAAAGAAAAAGATAAAATAAGAGTCGTATAGTGGACTTTAATCAATGTAATCCAAGTTATTTATAAATCTTTACATGGCATAGAAATTGTTATTAAATTTCAAATGAATAAAGAAAACGTGAATATCAATTTGATTACATAATCATGAATTAGAGGAAAATTTCTGTTTTTATGAACATATTAGTTATAATTTATAATTTGTAATAAAAATAGAAACATCCTGAAAATAATATCAGACTTCTATAATTTTTGTTCACATTATTTTTCTCAATGCAATTATACTTACGAAATTGCAATTTTTGTAACATAATTTTAATTAGATTTGACTGTGTGGTGTATTTAGATGTACGCTTACAAAATCTTATAAGTTTAAATCATTTATACAAGTTCATCATTTTTCACAAATTTAACGAATTATTTGATCTAGAAACATAATTAAAAAACATCCAGTATATACACTGGGTTAAATAGCAGTCTTGTCTGATAATATTACGGCGCGGACTGTAAGTTTCTAAGATTCATGGATTGTCAAACAATATTCAATGTTATAGAATATAGAAGATAACAATTTCAATGTTAATATATGTAAGCAAATCAATTTAGTGAAAAAAGAATTGTTTTTTAAGTTTAAATTAAAAATCGTCACTGCAAGAATTCTTGTTGTTAATGTTTATTATGAAATATGTTAAATTTAAATAGTTAAGCGCATTATAAACGTATTAAACGTATTATATTATTATTCAATCAACTGATTTCTGTTTTTAAATTGAATTTTTTTGTACAATACTTGTTTTCATGTACAAATCTTTTAACAGTCTAAAGATCGTAGAAACTTACAGTCCGCGCCGTAATAGCAACAGAAAAGACTGCTATTTTGACAGTTCATTTCTCCCAATGTAATTTTCTGCATAATTTAAATAGGTAATATGAACAAATATTTAGGTAAATATGGCAATTTTTATTAGTGTTACAAAATGTAACTGAAGTGGATTTTTTTTTTTCATTTTATCATAATAATGAATTCATTCATTTTTGTCTTATTTTTATTGAGATCAGCTTTATATTTGAACAAGATAGACAAAAAATTAAATGCTTTTACAGTTTTATTTTAAATTTATAGGTAATTGTTTATTATGTCTATTTTTCGTTCAGCACTAGTTTCTTTATATGTATTAAGAATAAGCCAAAATTAGAATATGAAGAGCACATATATTTTGTGAAAACCATATGCTAGGCCTAATTTTAAATATAACAAGTTTCATTCTTTAACGTTCTCGGAAGTAAACGTAAAAAAAACAACTAATATATTATAAACCTGTTATTCAAGCAGGCATATGCTCTCACTATTTTCCGATGTTAAAAAAATTAGAGAAAGAAGAAACAAAATTAGACAAATAAAAAAAGCTAATGACCATATCAAGTGCATGATTATTTTTTTATTTACATTTATAAAAATGTAGATCTAATTTCGCTCTTAGTATGAGAATAAAAATTAAAAATTCTTATTTCACTTGAAGATTATACATAATTCCTAAATTAATTTAATGAAACGATATCATCGCATAATAAATCTGCAATGTTCCCATAGCTAATAAATGCGTGTCTACACCCCCACTCTATTTTGGCTGTGCTATTTTCGTACATTCCGTTGAAATCGCCTACGTTTTAATGCGTACACTAGCGCGTTCACTGGCACTTTCAATTCTAATTTTATAAATCGAGGTTGTTGCATGCACATGGCGGTGTTCCAGGAGAACACAGATACCGTGTCGGGAGAATGACGAGCAAATCGAGAGAGATGCAAACACATGATGGACGCTCAATGTCCAAATGTCAGACAGCCAAGAGAAAAAGTGTGGCGGTGCACAAAAAGTGTCATGCAAATAAAATGTTGATCAGTACATTTTCTTATCAAATTGAAAAAATTGCACTGCAATGGAGAATCCAATATTTTCAATGAAAATAATTTGGTAAATGTTGTACATATTTTTAATTTAAAAAATTATAAATTTTATATTAAACTCACGTTTTAAAGTTTAACCTTGTTTTTCTTATTAATTTACACACTTTATTAACTATCAGCATAGTTTTATCACAATTTAAAAATAAATATTTCCTTACGATCATCTCTGATAAAATTTGCAAACTTTATTATTAATGCAGTTAACAAAATTTATTTCTAAATAATTTATACAATATAATATAAAGTTATATTAACCTACTAATTTGAAACCAGAATATTTGCTAAATGTTGTGTGATGATAATATATATTTTATAATGTATTTCAAAAAATTTGTTCAACAATTGGAATAGATTTTAGGCAGTCTTTTGCTGGTATATTTATCTTGCTTATAATTTGAGTAATAAAAATTGTTTGCATAGATGAAAAAATTATTATTAGATAATCGTACTGATGTAAGTCAAAGTATCCACGTTATAGAGTGAAAATCTTCGTAGCTTTGCTAATACATAAATAGACAAATCAATAATGCAACTATACTTTAACGAATACATTGATTAAAGCGCTCTTGAAGGCTGTCAAAAATGCTTTTGCGTGCCACGTTAATTTCATAATAAGCAAATCATATAAATTTCAAAAGTACTGTGTATTTCACTTTCGAATTTTGCTAACAATTTATAAAAATTTATTTAGCAAATTTTTAGTTTAAATAAATAAATTCATCTTAATAGACTTTTCAGTTTTGTTGTACCATAATAAACTGATTAAGAAAAGAATGTATTTTATTTTATAAAATATATATTCAATATGATTAATACTAATGATAACACGTGAGAAATGATGTCGTTTCGATCGAAAATCAATCAAAAGTTAAATAAATCGTTGCAAAAATAACAATACAAATTATTCCGTCATTGAATAACTCAAGAACGCAGATGTCTAAAAATATTTTAAATGTAAACATGCATATTTTTCAGCATGTGTTCATACAACAGTTTTGTTCAAACTGTCATCTGAAAAATGCAGTCGTAAAGTTAAAAAATAACACTAACAAAATTTTTTATTTAATTATCTTTTACTGCTGTTTTAGCAAATAATTCTTTTAAAATATGTTTTTATGTTTTTTACATTGAAATTAATTGTATTATTTTATTACAAGGTTTATTTATTCTTTTGTTTCTAGAAAATTAGGTCAATCATCGAATTTTTTGATCTGAGAAATATGTATGATATCTTATATCTCTTTGACTCTGTCAAGTTATTTTTAAAAATTTTCATTTGATTTATATCTGAAATGCACAAAACAGTGTATTTTATCATCTTATTTCTACTGTCTTATCATTATAGTTCTTTAAGAGTATTTTTAGATCATTTTACTGCATAAGTAATTAAATCTCATATCTTTAATTACCAGCTTAAATAAGTACGGTCAGTTTCGTAGTAATTCTTTATGTCTAATTGTGGTTGTCAAGGGTCTTTACAAAAAACAATCAAATTATTTACAAGATTATTAAAGTATCAATCAAATTGAAAAACCTGTGCGAAAATGAGAAAAACCTAAAAATTATACATGTTATATTACTATTCACATGTTGAATAACAATATATCTATTACTAGCTAACTCTTTATCAATCGTCTCGATGTTATCTCTGTTCTTATTATTTTCAACATATGTATTCGTTACTTTTGTTGAGATAATGCTTTAATGGTCTTCTTTGACTTATTATCATATCGAAATTTTCTTCATGTAATGATAAAAAATTGTTGCGTATTTTATGCAGTTAACAGAGAAAAGATGCTTCAATAGAATCATGTAAGTGTTTTAAAAAAGGTTTAAACTCAATTAATGACTACATTAAGCCCATTTGCATTTCTTATTTATCTGAACAAAGTGAAAAAAATCTGGGTGAGGTATAACAAGATGAATATCAAATGCTTGTAATAATTTATGTTGCGCTGCAGTTTAATTGTCTTATCTGCGTTTTACTATCCTTTTTTGTAACATTCAAACTACTAAATTTCTATTACTTTTTAGTTACATATATATATATACACACAAATTGAACATTTGACCGCTAGATTCATTGTTGAGTCATTTGATAAAAGCATCCATACTTGCAATACGAAATTTAACAAGTGTCCCGGAGATAAATTTTCCACTGATTTTTCTTGCTTGTAATTTGCAAAGTAATATTCCCTTTTCAGCTTAACAGCAATGTTTATCGATATCACTCTCATAAATGGACTAGTTTCTTATTTCTACTAGGTAATTTATAGTGCATGATATATATATATATATATATATATATATATAGAAGTACAAGTTGAAGTGAAGATGTTCGCTAATTAAATATTCAATCTTGGATTTCTAAATTAGAGCCAGATACATAATCCATATTGCATAATGTAAAATTAGTCATTAATAATTGCCGCTTTTATTCGGATTACACCCTGCCAACACAACAAACAGCTTGCTGATTATCAAGTGGGACTTAAACTCTCTGAGAGCTATCTGCGTTTTTTCTTGGAAACTTTCTTTTGCGGAGAATTTCGCATTACGTGTATGTCCCCATTCGCGACGCCATTAAAATTCTAGTTGTACTCTTTTCATCGATCGATCTAGTCCACAGTCAGAAACGACAACAACTAGAAAGAGACACGGCTCCGAAGAAGGACACAACAAGGCGTAGAAAGAATGTACAACAGGTGTTCGCGACTTTTCGATGCGTCTGCTCTATGCGTGAAAGACTTCACATGAGAAACAATGTTGTGTTGATATCATACCTGAAGATACCATCTTTCAAATAACTTTTTCAAGATCTGTCATCCACCAATCGAGAATTTTATCATTAATTATTTCACGTATAGGTATACATACTTTGGAAGACTATTTTTAAAATTAATGAGGGCATGATTTGTTTACATGCTTCGATAACAATGACAGCAACTAATGTAAAAAACAAGTGAATTCTCTGGAGTTAAATCTTGTATGATTATGATTTCTCAACAATACCCTGGTGTTTGTATATTTTGATAAGATATTCGTCTAACTCAGCTGGATTAATTGGTAGTTAAAGTCCAAGTCGTCACTTAGATTTTGAAAATATGTTATTGTTTTAAGTAGTGCTGCTTGTGAATGGAACATTTGAAAAGTGTAGGAATCTGCAAGTAGGTAAGTGGTTGTTGGGACCTGTTACTGATGATCGGTCTCGCAAAAACAAATGGCCGCCATTCAGCGTACCTGTTATTTGGCGGCAAATGGTTGGTTGGGCGCTTCGTGTGAACAGGGGCACCTGCTATCTAGAGGTACGTCACTGTGGTCCCGTTGGACCGTGCAACATCGGTGGCGCGCACGATCACTGCTTGCATCTTATACAACTGTCATCACAATTCGCACATTTGATTTGGATATGACCAGCAACAACCAAAGGCAACGCGCAATTACGGTTTCGACACGCGCGGTTTTCTCGTTCCACAAATTTACAAGTCGCAGAACCTTCTGCAACTGTTGACTTTTCTTTTTTGTTGAACACACGTCTACGTGTTGGAATAATTCTTGCAATGTCTCGGTGGGTTCACGACTATAGGGCGCATTGAAGCACACACGCAAAAGACAAACAACACTGACTGGCTGACTCGCAGTATTCGCACTGACTGTCTCACTATGCTACACAACCGACGGAACGGTCTTCGCAGTTCGCGCAAGTTACCCACCACAGGCCACGCGCGAACGTGCCAACGCCGTCTGGCGGCCACTCCGAAAAACGTTCGCACACGCGGCTATTTTTAGAATTGGACTGTGTATTGTTGTAGAGTGAGTGAGCGAGTGAGATGAAGATAGAAAAGAGAAATGCATTAGCGCGTTTAAGGTAGTAGTAGTGAAATGTCGTCTTCTTACGAATTAGCTGAAAATTGTCTAACACTTTATTAAAGAATGCATACATATGCGTATAAACTTCAATTGATTATTTTCTTTTTAGTATGATATTATAATTTAAACTTAGCTTGGTTTATATAAGCGAGATTGGTCAAACAGTGAATAGTTAATTACGTTACTAGGCGCGGAAGAATGCTTTTTCCAGACTTGAAAATTGCATATAACGGAGGCGAGACGCAGTCGAGTGCGATTTGCAAGTTTGGGGATATAATGCTTCGTGTCGAGTAACGTATAATTTTATTCATTACAAAGGCACGAAAAAAGTTTACCCGTACTAAGAAGTCCGGGCAGTAGACATTTTACAGAATGACGAACAAAGTTTTGAAGAGTCCGGAAAAAAACTATTTTTCGGACGCATTTGAGTACGAAAAATAATATGTTCCTTGTCTGCATATTGAGAATTTCATATATTTATCTTCATTATTTACTTTCCCGTTAATACGATTGTAGTAAAATACTGATACATTAATTTTAAAAGATCAAATGAATTTTTAAAAACGAAATTGTTATAATCGTCATATTTATTATAAGAATACTAAGACTAATCGCTTGTTTCGCGCGGGCTATTTGGCACGCTCCTGAGGAATGAGATAATTTTTCTCAACAATAACAAAAATTATATAAAAAAACAACATTTCATACCTATTACAGTTTTTTAACTTCAAAAATTGAAACAAATTTTGCTCAAAAGAAAGAATTACAATTATATTTAAAGCTTGAGAAATATTTAAATAAATAAAACTACAATAAAAAAAGCATTTAAAAGATGTTAGATTTTCTTAAAGATAAAATCAGATTTATGGATTGGAAAACGATGACCAAAAAATTTCCTACATTTAGATTTGTAATACTAAAAATTTGTATAGTAATTGGCAATAATTTTCGCTCAATTAAATTTGAGGCCTAAATATTTAAACTTGTTGGAATATTTAGCAAAAGTCTTATTTATAATTCTTATATTCGTTTCCCAACATTCTTAAATTTGATTTTAATTCAAAACCAACAAGTTTTATAATTCTAAATAATATATTGAATTTAATCGAAAAAGCGAATTTTGTTAGTCGCTTTTGAAATCAACAAAGAAATTCAAGACTGTATTTTCAAAATTGTATTTGAAACTTTTTTAAGCTTCAAATAAGTTCTGAAAATTCATAGCTGTATATAATCGATAATTTTGTTTCAAAACTTAATGCAAAAAGTATTTTAATTTAATTATGCATAATAACGAACTTAACAAAATCTAACAATCCAACACCATTTCAGTTCACACAAGCACATTTAATAAGAAGGACTAGATATTAAATCTATGCACTCCGCACGTGCATTTTTAAAATTATTTTTAAAAATTTAATAACTACTTATATTAAACATTTTTATAGTTCATAAACATAAATACTAAATATGTGTACAATGCATTACATGTTAGAGTACAACAATATTTTTCTACTTTTACAGTAGCCAGAAAAAGTTCAGGGATACTTTTTCAAAATGTTAAAATCATTTATATCTGAATATCTTTGTGAAAAATCAATCTAATTGTTTCAACAACCTTCGTATAGAGTACAATACTAATTTAAAAATCAAAATTAATAAAAAATTATTAAGAAAACGATTTTACTCACAAAATCTCTTGAAATGTCAATTGTTTAAAAATAATTGTTCGAAGTTTATTCAAAACATTTTTTATATGTAATTCTGAGAAATATACTTTTAAACGTTTTATTTTTATTTGATTTAACAATAAAATGATTTGTTTTTTCAAGTTATTGAGCAAACATTTTTGATAACTTGAAAATTAGACTTTTTAAGCATTTACGCCACCTGAAGGATTGAATTTCCATAAAAAAAGGAGATGTCTCCACACATAAAATACTAACATATTTTTGCTACACTGATGAGAATTAAATTTTACCCTAAAATCAAACCACCCTAATATATATATACCCACACATATATATTGGTGAGTGTCAAATTAACTAAATTTTAACTTCAAACTAAAAAAAAAAAATATATATATATAGGGTGTTTCAAACCACCCGTACCACCCAAAAATCTATCCAATGATACCAATGAAAATTTTTAAAAAAAATCGTCATTTTTTGGTTGCGTGTCCCCTTAAACGAAAATTACTTTCTAGATTACAAATAATATTAATCAATAAATATATAGTAAATATGAAAATAGTTAACTGAGGATTACTTCGGATTTCCAGGCTATACTTTAATGTTTGATAAATTTATATGCAGCGATGTCGTAACACTGCCTGTAGCACAACAATCAGGAATTTCGTAGACATCGCTTTCGACAAAATTATAAAAGTTTTTCAAAGGTGCAGGGTAATCTAGATTAAAAACCTAATAAATTTTGAAAAGTAAGTCAAATGCTGCAATAAAATCTGTCTTATTTTGTTGACTGAGAATGGTCGTATCGGCAACAACTTAAAATTGAAGATCCTCGCCCACCACACAATTTATGTAGGGCTGGATGCTTGTTGAAGATTCTTTTATTTTTTGTTTAACGTGACCATCCAAATCAGTCCCAATCTATTAAATTTCACAATGAAAAATTAGGTTTTGTTAAGTCAAAAATCTATATTTTAATTATAATGATACATTTAGGTACAGCGTGGAGAAAGAAGTCAACGGCATCATTTTAAAAAAAAAATTTACATCATATTTTGATACTTAAAAGTGTCTTCTTTCATGCTGTAAAAACCGTTTTTTGATTCTGCGTTTATAAATATTAAGAAAATGCATGTTATTGAGTGATTGTAATACCGCAGGAAAGTCAA
>JABFPM010000570.1:0-26966 GCA_022817325.1 Idris sp. 1 HC-2018 | reverse complement strand
TTACATCTCTCATAAGGCGCCAGTCAGTTTTTCCAATCAGGCCCCAGATTTATCTCATAAGGCCCCAACCAATGCCCATTTTAAATTGTTACTTGGGATTTGATGTCATTCAGTTTAACTGCACATTTGATAATTTATATTCGAATATACATTCCAAACATCATTATCTGAATTAATAAAAATATATTAAACGCAAATTCCTTATATTTTACTTGTTGTGTTTGGGTTTTATGTAAACTTTACTGGATTTATTTTAATTTTTATAAAACGTTTAGTTTAATTAATTTATAAATATTGACATACAATTCATTAATCGAATAATTAATACGAAAAAATCAATTACGTCATAACTAATTTCTAATTGACAATTTCAATATAATTTTAAAATACATTAAATTATTGAAATGTCATGTCACGTTTTGATTGATAATAATCACATTTAATATAATTTTAAAAGATAAATAATTTAATGACAAAAGTACTCATCAAAGTCATGTAATAACTTTGGCCATTTGAAAGAAAAATACTGTGAAACTGTTGAAATTAAATTTACTGGAAATTATTGAAAAAATGTTTCTTCAAAAAGAAAAACTTGCTCCTTAACATCGTTCTAATGAACAAAAAACCATCTTCATACTCATGAACAAAACATTATACAACTTTTTTTCATTAAAAGAAAAAAATATACATCATTATGACACATTATGGTAAACCAAAAACAATTTTTTTCCTCTTGTCACAATACTTTTCACCCCAAGACCGTCATATCACGTTGGCAAGATCAAAAGAAATACATTACAAAGAAGAGGCAGAAACACGAGGGGGCGTAATATCCTTTAGTACAATGTCCGACGCCGACAATGGTAGATGGGCTTAAAATGGTGAAGTATTTCTTGAAGATCCCGAGCAGTAATTTTTCAAGCG
The DNA here is from genome assembly GCA_022817325.1 of Idris sp. 1 HC-2018. Lineage (NCBI taxonomy): Eukaryota > Metazoa > Arthropoda > Insecta > Hymenoptera > Scelionidae > Idris > Idris sp. 1 HC-2018. Next base: position 26,042 of record JABFPM010000570.1, on the reverse strand, counting down.
GTCCGAAATTGACAAACGCAGACAGGCAAAGCTGCCGAGAAGATGCTCGTTTCGTCGATCCATGCCACGCAGATGATACCTGTTGATATATATCGCAGCCCCAGTTATATATCATGAAAAGTCAGCCGTTGTTGCTTAAGCCTGCTTGAATTTTTTTTCAACGACCGGATTATGCGTATGCGTATCCCAAACGTTAGCAATAAAACACTCTAAACGATACCTTGAAAGAAAACAGTAAATGTATGTTTTCTGCTTGAAAAAACCACTTCTTTTGAATTGTTTTTGCTGCTTGTAATAACTCAAGAATTATGTTAAAATTGAGAACGAAATATATTTCAATAATTTTTTCTTTTTTAATAAATCTTTTAACTTAAATTTTTTTTCATATTATTTGTCATCTTTATATTATAAAAAATAAAAAATGTGTAAAGTATATTTTATCAAATTCTATTGTATTTTGGTGAAAAATGTTAGATTTGAGAAGTTCTATAAAAAAAAACTATAAATAATGTGTGAACACAGTTTTTAATGACAACCAACGTTGCAATTAAATAAAAATAATTACCTCAACAAAATTGTCTTGTTTTTAGAAAAAAAGTTAAAATTACCCGTCAAAGATTAATTAAAAATGAGCGACAGTAAATAAGGATTACATATTTTCCTTTAATCAAGACAAAGTTTGGTTTTTCCATAAAATCGCGAACGAATGAAAATGTCTAATAAAATCAACAAAATTGGTTTGTTACAGGAGGGTTGTGATGAGGGGTGTTGGCTGAGCAGCGTATCGCGCAGGCGTGATAAAAACAGCCGAAAAAGATGATGCTTTTTTCTGGCAGAGTCTTATTAAAGCCGTTGCTGCTTCTAATCATCGTGGGTAGCACCGGCGCTTTTAACAGCCGGCAATCAGGTAAGAACTGTTGTTGATTAATTTGCAAAAATAAACACAAACGTGTCAACAAATTTCCATATTCGACATAAGAGCATTTCTCGGGAACCTTTATCCTACAGATCTCTCACATATTACAGAAGTTTTTTTAATGACATATTCAAATCAAAACAAATGTTTAGATATTTAATGAAAAATTGATTAATCATATATAAGATTTTAAAAGAATTAGCTATTAAAAAAGAAAATTTAAGCTTAATTCGGTTAAATCATATCGACACCTGTCAAAATGTTGGGTGTCTTAGGCTGTTTTAATTTTTCTTAACATAAACAATTTTTATTGTAATGCAACTAAGCTTATGCAAACAAATAATTTAGTATATTAAAACTTTACGCGACATTTTTTCGATTATTTGATGACTGAATATTCGAGAAACGTTTAAAAAAATAATAAACTGTGTCGTCATGTTCGTATGTCAAGACTGTCCTTCTACATAAATTAACAAATTGAGTAAGTAAATGACGTTTTTAATTGTTTAGGACTGTAAAAATTAAAAATAGAAGCAAAATAAAATCCTACTTGTTTTTACATTTTGAATCTTACTACATTGAAAAAAATAAAAATGTTGTGTCATTTAATCTGTCCAATTTCTAATGTCAAACATAAATCATCCTGGGACTTCTTTAATTATCGTTAAAACATCTTTAAATTAGAATAAATACAATAAAATACGCATTCTTTGTTCGTGGTATTTTGTGCAGCCTTTTTTAACTAATATTTAGCTTTATATTAAATAATTTATTTCAGATGTCAAGACCTTACTCTGCCCAGACCGTCCCCATTTCTTAGTATCAATAAATTAAATGTAATTTTCTTCTTAATTTTTATATTGCAATGAATTTTAATCACATCTTACAAACAATGGCATAATCTAATTCTTAATTAATTTACAAAAGAAAAAATCTGTACAAATCAAAAGTAAAAATGTATAATTATTGTTATAAATTTTCTATTAATCTGCACATAAAATATTATTTTTTAGAATTAAGACAATTGAAAAGATTTAGACACAATAAATGAAGCTTCGCAATCTGAAAATCTTAAAAAGAGAAGAGAAATGATGCGAGAAAAGCGAATAGAAGATGCTAAAGAGCAAGAAACGCGAATAAAACAGAGCCGATTACAGCGACAAAGAGAGTGAGCCTTATAAATGTAATATTTGCAATATCAAAATTATGAAAAAATAAATATTTACATTTTAATAATTTAGAAAAGTTGTGGAAAATTCCAAACTCCCGAAGTTAAAAGACATTCAAGATCCTAAGGTAGATTTAGAATTGACCCTCCGAAATCAAGTCAAATCATCTACACTAAATGATCAAAATGTTTTGAAAGCTGGTGTTACAAGAAAACGCAATACTGAAAAAAAAGGAAAACGAAGAGAAAAAATCAAAAGTGATCTAAAAAATACCAAAACCAAAAGGAAAAATAACGAATTAGTAGCATGAAACGAAGATCAGAAGGGAAAATCAAAAAAGTAAAAGACATGACTGCTAAAAAAAAAGCGAAAATAAAAGAGTATAATAGAGAAGCTGAAAGGAGAGAACGTTTAAGAAAAGCAAAGGACAATGTTTCAAAAACAAATAGTGACTGCATGCCAAAATCTAGACCATCAAAAAAAATTAAGGCAAGACTTCATAAACAAGTGGTTAAATTAAAAAACCGATTGAACATTTCACAAAAAGCGACAAAGAAATGGAATAAGCTTTACCAAAGTTTAAGACAGAAAGTAGAGCCAAAACATAAAGATGAGTTACCGAAAAAAGTGAAAGGTATTATGAAACAAGAAACCGAAAAAATAGAAAAAAAATTATTATTAAAGGAAGCTTTAGTAGCGCAGCTTGAAGACAACAAAGGTGAAATGAAAGATGAGCGGAGTAAATCACTTTTTTCTCAGTGTGTTTCCGGAAAAATTATCAAAAAGTATAGAATGAAAAATCGTTGTTCCAGTTTCGTGAGTAAATATCTGCAAAAGAAACATGAGCTTAACAATGACTTGAAATTTTGTAGGAGCAACAAAGAAAAGGTGCGTTTACGTACAGCAATGCAAAAGAGTATTAAAGATTTTTTGGAAAAAGATAAGAGTTCTGGATCTATGGATCAGTTCTCAATAAATGGAAAGGTTCTTGTTGAATTCACTTTCAAATTCATACAAGAAGTATTCTGCAGAGTCAAACATAAAAGTTTCGAGGACAACTTTTTATCAATTCAAGCCTTTTTGGATTATTAGGCATCCTCTTTCAGCTCGTGACACATGCATGTGTAAAACACATGCCAATTTCAACCTTTTATCTCAAAAACTTACAACATTCAAACTAATGCCAAAAAGTACTGATGATTTTATTTCATCAGTAGTTCGCTCGCTACCCTGTAAGGATTGCTTTCATGGGTAGTGCGAAGAGTGCAATGATTCAAAGCTGACTATACCTTTAATTTCAACACCATTCTTTTGCTATCAGTGACAAACTTCAATTAAAACAAGAGTTGGAAAAAAAGAACAAGTTTTCAATGTTCGAATTACAAAGAAAAATAACATTGATTATACAGTTTCTGATATTGTTCAAGAGTTGAATACTCAATTGCCTGGATACTTGAAACATGTGCACGATACTCAACATCAACACGATCAATTAGGTATAATTCAAAATAATCTTGAGCCGAATGAAGTCATGATTGTAGTGGATTTTTCTGAAAACTACAATTGCAAATATGCAAACAAAACCCAAAGTGTGTATTTTGGCGCATTGAAGAAGCAAATTTCATTGCATACTGGCGCTTTCTTTCATAAAGATATGAATAAAGATGATGTTAAATGTGAATCATTTTTTTTATCTCAGAATACCTCCGACACGATGCTGCCGCTGTTTGGGCTCATATGAATCCTGTTTTAGAGCACATCAAGAAAGTTGTAAATGTCGATAAAATCCATTTCCAGAGCAACGGTCCTAGCACTCAATATAAAAATAAGACCAACTTTTTTTTATTCAATTTGAAGTGTCAGGAATTAGAATTGCAAAATGCGTCTTGGAATTTTATCACCCCAGGCCATGGTAAGAGTGTTGCTGATGAAACACTGTCAAATCTTCATGTAATAGGCAAGTAAGGGGTGGCAAAGATGTGGTTTCCGCTGCAGACATTTTACAGATAATTTCTAATCAAGAAAACTCAACAACCAAAATGTTTTTGATTGATGACAATCCATTCCTGCTAACTTGATACCGATACCTAAAACTCAATTAATTTATCAACTTGGACCAAAAAAAATCGTTATAGTTTATATACTAATTATCTGTCATATTCAAAGAGCATTTTAGATCTACCATGCAAACATTTTAGTTTAAATTTTGGATCGTTTACTTTTGAAATCGTTGAAGAGAGCAAATTTGAAAAATCAGAAAATTCAGGAAAAAGAAAGGAAATTGCAACAGAAAACACAAGAGGGAGCATTAAAAGAAGAGGAACAGGTAGAGGCAAATCAACATGTGCAGCAAGAGAAACAGAATCTGAGTTAAAGTCAGAAACGGAAAGCAAAAAAAAATGGTTACAGGAAATAGAAGAGGAAAAGGGAGGGGAAGAGGGAGAGAAAAGGGGAGAAGAAAGGGAAAGTGCAATTAAAGGAACACGGATAATCAAAATAATTGACAGACATTACAAAGGAAAAAAATGTTTGAAGTCTGAAAGATGAGAGTTGAACCTTGTTTTCATTTTTCGTTCTTTTTTTATTAAAAATGTAAAATTTGTAAATATTTTTGTAAAAGAATACTGAAAATAATTTAATATAAACGTTATGTGTCTATTTTTTCAAACTAAAAATAAAGATAATTTAAATTGATTATCATTTCTTTTAATCTTGAAAAAGACGACGCGCATACATTTATACAGTGTCTTGGGTCATTTTTACACATTTTATACTATAAGAAACTATAAAAAATAAAATAATTATGTGCAATCGATTAAAAAAAACTTATTATCTAAAGTTGAAAGTTTCAGAGAAGAGCCCGCATACGATTAACTAAAAGAATTTTATATTTGCTGCACAAAAAGCAAAGAGGTAAAAAGCTAGTCTCGTTTATAATTTTTGTCTTTTTTTTTTCTAAAACAAATTACCATTTTAATTTACCGATCCACTTTGGCATTTAGCTTGTCACATTTTTTATGTCACACTTACATGTGGTGCGGCCGAGTTTAAAAATCAATGTATTAAAGAAATGATGCATTAAATAAATAGCTTTCGTTGCATTTTCAACATTGTAACGAGTGCAGCTCTCAAGAATTAATTTTAACATTTATTTTATGAAACTTCATACGCTGTCACAACCGTGTGTTACAATCTTTTATAATATATACCAGATTATTCACAAATACATTATTAAATTAAAATTAAAATTTATTTTTGATTAAAACCATCTAAAATTTATTGTTTTAATTTAAAAAACAAAAACATTAATTTTTATGTGAAATCTATAAGTTAAGAAGACTAATTTTTTCATTTCTTTTAATTATTGCTAGTTCAAGTTACATTTTTTATGCTTGGAAATTATAAATTATTTGCAAAATTATATTATTTTTAATTATTAAAAAAAAAACTGACCTTTAAAATAAAAAGTACAACCTTCAAGAAATAATTATTTTAATTTACGCGCATCAAATTATTTAGTGTTTTGTATTTTTTCCATACAATTCTTATCGTAAAAAACATTAATTATCTCATTACAATGATGTGCTTAAAGTTAAAAAAAAAAAAATCAAAATAAAAAATTGAAGGTTTTGAAGAATCGCTCATAACTTTTTTTCGAGTCTTAGAAATAATAAGAAATTATCTTTCTTTCGTCATCAAATATAAAAGTACGCAATTAACAGATACATTTTGGAGCAAACCATGTAAAATAAGATTTCGATTTTATCTAATATAACAAATATCCCTGGTAAAAATAAAACTTATGTGGAAAAACTATATAATTTGACAAAATTAGTCAGAAAATATGCATACATATGTACATAAATTGTCTTCTACATTTTATGTATGGTCCATTAAATTTTTATATTCATTGGATATTAATTTGAAAATAAAATTAATTATAAATGGCATTTAAAATTGCAATTTTAACAACATTTGCAAAAATAAACCTATAATTTTTCGATATTGTCGTGAATATTCAAAGTTTTACGATCAATATCTGAGACAGCAGCCAAAAGCATGTAATAAATGGTTTTGTTTTCAACACCAAACTTTTTCTGCATTTTTCATGATTTATTTATGGTTGAAAAAATTATGACGTCGAGTTATTATTATTTGAGTTATATAAAAAAAAAATGATAGGAACAATCCCTCGGAACAAGTTGTTCATACGTCAAAGAAGAACGTGCTCTAATCGTAGAGCAAATAAGATTATCTGATCGAATTTTAATGATAAAGTTGCGTGACGCCGGATACAAGTCAGGTGACTGCCCACGAACGAAAGACCAAGCGGGGCTGATTTGCGTAGGTGACTACTACTTTCAAAAGCTACACTACCTGTGTACCTGACACGAGGCAACTTTTGACGCTACACTTGTGATAACTCAGCGCAACGAATTTCCAGATCCGCTTTTCAGAACTGAGTTTAATGAGGCAACAAGTAGATAAATAACATTTGTATAGGAGACTGCAAATACCCTTTCCTTATAACTATTTATGAACATTTACAAACAATTAAAATTCAAATTCAATTTGAAATCACAGATTATTTTAATTGCTCTTAAAAATTTTTATTTTAATTTTATAATTTCAAATACTTAAATTTAGATTTTTTTGTTGCTTTGTTTGAAAAACGTTTTGTTATAATTTAAAAAAAAATAAATTTATACCAATTAATTCCAACAATTTAAGTAATTTCTCATTTCATATAACTTTGTTCAAACTTTCCATCGCTTGATATGAAATCTGTGAATTATTAATTTGACAAGAATTCTACATTTAATCGATAGAAAATTGTCTCCCTCCGACAAGCACACAGTTGTGTATTAAATGGAATTTGCTGATTTCTTCTCACGAAGGCCATTTGCCCACGTAAGTTTCGTAGGGTAAGTTAAGTTGGTGAAACCAGCATACGATGTTAACAAGACGAAGTCTCATAAAATCGAACAGATGCGAGGGCAGGGTAGTATGGACAGATACAAGTTAGACATAGTTCATTCCCACATTCACTTTACCAGTCACTGCAACTCGGCAGTAACTATTTGTTTTGTTTAAGTAATTTCGAATACCGAACTATACTGCTATTACGTTAACGAAATAGTAATCATGACTCGCCTACGGATATTCACGGATTCAATACAAAACTTGCCCTGTGACCAACGATAAGTTCAAATTGAATGTAATCAAACGCACACTAGTCGAATAAAAGCGCCAACTTTTTCAAAGAATCAATGTTGCAAACGCAAAAAAGTACGTTTATCTGCATTTACTCAATCGTCTTAAAATCGAGAAAACGCTGATTCAACTCAAGATGCCAATTAGTTTCGACGTTTGATCTTTTAATATGGAAGTAATCACGAATCATTACTACTTTTGTTATTAGCAATAAGAGCTAATTCTTTAGCGTCTTTTCAGGACAACGTGAGTACAAAAAACATGAAAAGTTACAAAGTAATTAAAGTCAATTTTTTTAAAATAATTATTACTACTAATTACAGAAAGTATTGTGGAATAAAAAACTTTATACTGTTTCAATCAGTTTTACTAAAATTGTTTTCTACTATTTTTGAAGGTAATTTTTAAATCAATTTATACCTTGCATCAAAATAAGTTGTAAATACAATTTAGAGTTATTGATTCGTACTTGTATAAAAAAAGTTTTTGTGACGTTTTCAACTTATAATCTTAAAAGCATACCAACGGAATTGTTTTATTTTGCAAATAATAAAAAGTTTTTAATTTTAAGTAACTTTACGAGTAATTATGAAATCATAAAAAATTGTAGTTGAATTAAAAAAGTTAATAAATTTCATACGTTAATTTTAATCTCGTGACACAAATTTCTTTTTATATCATATTAAAATGGAGATTACTAATTATGTTAAATTGCAATTATAAGTAAACACTTTAACTAAACTTGTAAAATGGAATTTTTCTATTCTCTTGATTGTGTTTTTATTCAACACTAATTATACAATGAGTTTCGCATAAATTTATATACAATTTAGAAATACCATTAAATTGTTAAATATAACATTACAACAATTGGATATGCGCTCAAAAAGTAAAGTACAGTCACGATTATTTTTAGACTTAAAAAATATGCTTCGAACGATATTTCACAAAGTTTGTTGCTGTTCATTGCATCTATTTCTCATCTATTTTTCAAAGCAACATTTTTAATTAACAAAAGATAATTATTCGATTGGTAGTGTTCGTAGAATATGTCAGAGAATCGATTCTGCAACACTGATTGAACACAAAACAATTTTGTTAGTCTCGTTTCTTCAACGATCATTCTTTTGCTGCGGCATGAAAAGAGCCTCGCAAGACAGTAGTAAGAACAATCGTTTTAGTGGCTATCCTTCAATTTCATTTTCCAAGCGCACAATGACATCATCTTGGCCGCATTGAAGTTGTAATAATGACAAATGATGTTGCATACTTAGCGAGTACTTGACTGTGACAAACTGTCTTGCACGCACATTCCGCTGGATCCATTTCGCCACTGGATCGATCGAACGAATAGCGAAAGGGGCAACCCCGGGGTTACATTCCTCGAAATTAGAAAGATATTTCTTCTACGTCGGCGCAGATACCACCACTGACTCGCAGTTTGAACGTACCAAGTATACGTGGTGCAAAAACGAAAGGTAATCGATTGGCTTGACTAATCGGACTGGATGCGAGACTTCTTGATGCAGCTTCTCAGCCATTTTTTCACCTGCCACCATACCACCGCATTTGAATTATTTGCCAAGGAAAAGTCTTGATAAGATTACAATTTGGTAATCCCAAGACCAAGGATCTATGTATATACATATATTTATATACATATATACACACGTATATACATCTTTGCTGGGATTAAAGATGCTTTGACGAATCACTTACGTGCAATTGGACTCTGATTTATGTACAACTTTTATTGTCGATTTTTATACCGATGATTTTTCCTTGTTTTTGAATTAACGACTTTAAGTTTCTTTGTTTGAATATTTTGATTAGCTTTTCTGGTTTTCAATGTTTTAATTGATGGCTTGAAAATGAGCAGATAGAAGAATATACTAACATTTTTGATTTCATGAATGTATTCATAAATTAAGGAATAGCCTTTCAGTTAGAATCTATAGAAGTTATTGAAACTTAGGAATAATAATATGAATGAATATCTACAATACATCTGATGTTACTAATTTAGCGGTTGGTAATTCAATTTTTCAAATTATATATTACATTAATAAAGACATAGCGTGATTTTAAAAGACTTTTCATGTACGAAATAATTATTATATGAACCTTATGGTAAACTACTCTAACCACACTCGAAGAGAAGTTATCCATGTGTTTAGTGATTCCAGATAATTTGCTTAAAACTAAATAATTCATTTGTAAATATACATATTCAAGTTTCAACTACATAATTCAATTGTGTTTGAATAATTTTATGTTGCTCCGGTTATGTATTATTGCAATTGTAGAAGCTAAAAATGTATGTTGTGGCAAAATTGATAAAAGTATAGGTCCAATTTCAATGCTTTACAATGTCTTCAATAATCTTAATTGATGGTTTAAGTCTTTTAAAATATAACGATTTCTTAACTCTGTATTTTGTCAAACTTATTACTTATGTAGTAGCAATGGTTTTTTCTTTGTATTTCTCATCATGTCTTACCTCAGATCATATCACCAGCTAGAATATAATTCAGTTTCAAGTTGCCTCGACACGCGTGCGGCATGAATCGTCGTTGATAATACCAACGCATGTGACGCTAAACAATTGTAAACTACGTAATTCAGTTTACATCGAGAAACTATTGAATTTTGCTCAAATTCATGTTCCGCAAAGTGCGATATATTGCCGTGGTTAGCCTGAGATGGATTTCGTATCCTTTAGTAATTCCGTAAGACGATTCGAGGCAAATGCTTTTCCGTTGCAAAATTGTGCCAAAGTCGATCGCTAATCACAGAGCTGCAGATGCTGCTTGCCTCTCTCTCTCTCTCTCTCTCTCTTTCTCTCTCTCTTTCTCTTTTAGCTATTTTACAGCAACTCACACTTTTTCTTCTCTCAATGTTTAAGCTGGCAATTCTAGCAGCAGCCGCTTTCATTATTACACAGCCGAAAGTTGGGCAACGCTTATTTAACGGCAACCGCCTAAAAGCATCGTAAACGTTATGGCTGAACTCAGGGACGTGCATTTAAGGCGCAAGACCACGTGCGCCAGGGTACAACAAAACTGTACGTGCAAGTGCTGCCTACACATGGGACTTAATTTCCGAGATATATGATAGGAGAAATAATTCAGACAGTAGACACCCGTGTAAACGACGCTTTCGATTAAGTATGCGCAATGGCGAGCAACTTATAGTATTATTAAACTGCATTATTAACGCCACTGGGAATGATAATGCACAACGGTTGCTGCTGCTTGTGACCAGCCGAAAAAGTATATAGGAAATTACGATGGATATTAATGGAAATTACGTGTTACCAACTATCGACGATGTTTATTCGCAGATAGAAGGGCATAAATTTCAGACTTTGTTGCGGAAAAATTGTTATCGCTCGAAATAAATGACTTGAGAACATGTTTTTTGAATAATTTACGTTCGGTGCAATTAAGTTGAAAGAGATATTAGACTTTCGTTTTTCAACGTTAGTGAAAGTAAAATTTGTTTTTCTTTATGTACTATAAATCTGTTGCTGCAAGCCATAAAAAGTATATTTTTTGAGAAAAATTATGGTAATCTTGTGGATAAATTTTAAATGTTCTGCATTATCCAAGACAACTGTTCTTAGTACTAATTCATTAGAAGTGAAAATATGGATAAATAATAAAATCTTATTTTGATTGTTTTTGTGCAACTGTCAATGAATAAACTATATTATATGTAGCGCAGTTGATAAATAATTGCGAGAATTGGCTATAGTTATATATAGATGAAAAATCGAAAGAAAAACTTGTTTATTCCATTTTCGATGTTTAAATTATATATATAAATTGCTATGTTTAATTGTCGTGTTTATTGTTTTTCCAAATCAACTTTCAAACTGATAAAATTAATAATAATGGAGATAAGTGTGCGGGTAAACATTTTTTAATTAAATAATCAATTTTTTCTGATTTTTGATTGCTTTTCTGTTTATCAGGCTTGCTTTTTTTCAATACCTGAAAAGTTTATATATTATTTATATGAAAAGAATACATCAAAACAGTAAAGTAGAAAAACACATATTTTTCAAGATGTTCTAATTATTTCGCATGTTATTAGCTAGTTTGTTAGTGTATGAAAATCCATCAATGTAAAGGCAATACATATTTTTTTGATTTATGAACAAACATTCCGTTTAAGCTAAATAAATTAAAAATGTATATGCATTCTACAGTATAAAATAATCACGTAATCATGCAATTAAAGAATACACAAAAGTTGTGAAGCTAAAGTTAAGGGTCTGTGAGACAAGGCCCAGTAAATAAATAATACACATAATATTGTTCAAATGTAAGTGAATTTTTAAATAAATAATGGGAATTCAAATTCATGAAGATTAAAAATAGATTTTAAGCAGTATTATTTGTATTTATAAATATATATTTTTTACGAACAAATACCAAGTATTTATAATAAATAATTCTTTCAATTTGTTTTTATTATTCATTAATAAAAATATTAAGCATTTAGTTTTTATTATAAGAATTAAAATTTAATATTGTACATATTAAGCTGATACTTCTCAACATTATTGTCAATAAATTGTGTACATTATAAGCGAAAATATGACTAGAAAATGATTTTTCCTCTATCATATATAGTAGAGAACTAATTTGCAGGAACAAATTGATTATTAAATATGAATGAAATTTTTCAATCGATGACAATAACTTTGAAAAATGTGTTTGAATTCTTTACCGCAAATAATGATGCTATGAATTTCCATATTATAAGGCTTGCGTACACATTTTGCTTCCCTCGGCGTACGCAATTACTGCATTTCTATGTAATTTCATCACAAAGTCTAAATTTCATAATAATAAAGCTCAACTAAAGAGAGGCTTAAATAACTAAATTCTATTTAACAGTTTATATAACATAAACAAAAAGCAGCAATTTATTTTCATAAAAATGAACTATCGCTGTTCATCTGCAAATAATAAATTATATGCTTAAATGCCTAAAATTATATTATATATGTTTAAATGTTTTCATTGATATTTTGAAATAGTTTTTTAAAGTGCATTTTTTGAGTATATTATGTGAAATTTACAACCTTCTTTCGGTTAATAATAAAATAAATTGGAACAAGTTTTAGTTCTAGGTAGAAACGATTTCTAAAAAAATCAAGTGTTTTAATATAGAACACAAATACTTGACAATTGTCTATTTAAGAGAACTGAGCTTGACATTCGTCAATAGATATTTTTGGAACTTGAAACAATTGAAGTATTGAATTTCCCAAAAACTCAAATAACGTCTGATTATTAATTTGTTCCCAGACGTCAGTTGGATTTTTTTTTTCTCTTTTAAAGCATTAATATAATTTTTTAACTTATTGAACGTTAATAATTTATTGGCTTTCATTGGAAATAATCTTGATTGAAGCTGAAAATATTATCAGAAATTAATGGGCTCTATTCAATAAGCTGTCAGAAAAATTATTATATCAATTATCGCAAAATAATCATCAGCAATACAACGCACCATTAAATGTTCACGGTAATTTATTCAAATTACCGCATACAATTATACCTAACGTACAATTTGAAACGTAACTGCTTTAAACACACATTTTCCAAACCGATGCACCGTAGTTTGAAAGAGATAACTGAGTCGAGATTATCCCATGAGCTTCGACTCTTAGAAGTTTATTAACTATCACTAACAACTTCAATCTCCTGCGGAATAAAAGTAAATATCGCGACTATTTCGAACTTTTAATGATACGAAACAAGGATCATGTTTCGTTGGCAAAAAAAGTGCCATTAATAACGCGATATTAAACATTTATCATCGTTCGTCTAAAAGTGCGCAAATCTACGTTTAAATAAATTGATCAATTATTCACTTGAGGATATGCGTCTGAAAATGTTTTTAATTTCATGCGATCTTTCACTTTTTGAAACAACCGTGTTTACTAAACAAAATTTATGCACATATCGTTGACTGTATTTTGTTAGCAATGCTTGCACAGTCATTGACCGCGAATAATTCCTATTTCTGTAGATTCGCGCGTATAATTTATAGATTTGGCGATACAATAAATCACGAGGCACGCCGATAAAAACATGTTTTCACACATTTTTATCAAAATAACTTGTCGCACTTGAAAATAACTGAATGTATTAACTTAGGTAACGCATACTCTGTCGCTCTAAAATAAAGTGATAAAACATTTGTTTGCTTTAGCACATACCGGAGATATTTCCGGCACTGTCAAGTGTCACCATGAACAATTCATTTAGATGTGCGCGGACATCAAGAGAGCTTGTTTTAGAATTCCGTCCGCGGTGTTGCCAATTCGACGATTGCTAAATTGCATTATAAGGTTTTCAGAAAATATTCATAATAGTGTTACTTGTACAATGAACTTTTATTAATGATAAAATTACTTATTTAATTTCCAGGATACAGTTTTAGAGTCCACAAATATTCTTATTATAAATGTACACAGAGAAGTCCGATTTGCAGGATTTACAAATTGTGTAAATCTTGTTAATTAATTTTGCAAAATAATTTCTATGATTTACAAACTAATTTGGAAATCTGATTTCTCTGAATAGCGAATTTCCGATTACATTTTTTTTTTCTCAATGGAATTTCATTTGTTGAAATTATTTGGACAATATTATTCTTCGTAAATCTTATTGGCAACATTTTTGCAGAGATTTTATTTTCTCACATTTTCTTAAGGCCGATTTTTTATTTTTAATTTCTATTAGAATGAAATTATTTTCTTAAATATTTTTTTTGGGTTAAGTTTTTTATTTTACGAACATTTTAAAGGAAATTTTATCGAAATGAACTTACTTTTTTAAGGCCATCTCTATAAAAAGAGCTTGCTTTTACTTAATTATTACCAACTTTTCTAATAATTCAATTATGTCTTATCAACAATTTCAGAAGTGTGAATATATGAAAACATTATAATTTAGTTTTTGATTTAAAATGAAAGAAGAATATAATGGTAAAAAGACAGTTTAATTGTACACGTTTAATAATTTGTTTACCAGACAGCTTCTTTGGTTGACCGCTTCACAAAGTTGCATTAGAGATTCATTTATTCGGGCTGATTATACAAGTTACGTCCGCCAGAGAATGATATTGTCTCTGAAATTTCTTATTTTTCGCCCGAAAACGTCTTCTCTCATTGATTTGACTTTTTAATTTCAATGCACAACTGCGTGAAAAACGGTTATGAAGAGCGGTTGAATAACACTAGCCGCGAACACGATTGTCCAATAACAACATCGTAACATCGCGCCGTGAAATTGGAAGTTTTGCTGCCACCGTTCCGTTGATTATTTTTACTCTTTCTCTCTCTTGTTGATGCTTTTGCGATCACTGGACCGTACCTATGGCGATTCTCCAGTGAATTGAACAGCCTGTTTCAACACAATATCAGTATACAACAAACAATCATCTATATGAAAATGTACTTCGTTTCAGTATTTCTTATTGAAGTATCTTTAGAAAAATGTCTCACGATTTGGATGAAATTCGACTTCATTTTAAAAATTGTTTAACAAAATTAAGAACATAGTGCTTTCGATTTTGTTTAATACTGAAGTAGTTTCAAAAACATTCTTTAAAGACAAAATGAATAATTAAAACAAGCTTCTGGTCTGGAACTGTAATTAAAATTACTTTTAAAACTTAATTTCAACGCACATAACACATAACAATTCACATCAGAATTGCGTTAGAATTTCAGACAATTACTTTTTATACGCGACTTCGTTTTCATATGCAACGATCACAGTAGCTTCGAGTGAAAGAAGATTGACGTTATTTTTATTCGTTCATAGCCGCCAGTAAGAATGAAATCACAACTTTACTGTCTTATTCCGCGTGAAAAATGAAGAAATTTTAAAATGCAAATGCTCGTCTGCTTTGATATACATGTGTCTTACTTTAAAAGCGTCAAATGAAAGTACACGTCAAAATGTTTGTAATTAAAAATGTCGCAGCAATTATCTTGCCCAGTAATAAACCTTACTCCGAATTACGAGATCATATGACTTTTAATCTGCTGGATTTCAACTAAAATTTGCATCTTTATGATTTCAAAGTATTTCAAATTACGTCGCTCGTGAATTTATTTCGCGTAAAGGAAATTATATATTTTTCTTTTCTTCCTGTTTCTATTTTTTCGTTTGCAGTGCCCCATTCGATAATAATAATTATGCCAGGTTTGAAATTTCAAGCGAGATTCATCCTGGAGTTCAATGTTAATTCATGATAACGAACGTAACTCGCAACTAACTTAGTTCAAACATTTGTTATATCACTTCAAAGACATCGATACCAACTTCGTCCACTTTTGCGATGTTTGAAACCATTATCGCTCTGAGAAACACATTGATTCGGTTAATTTTTATTTGTAAGATAAATATCTATCAAAAAAATTTTTTTTGCTCTTGCTTTTGAATAAAAACTTGTTCGAAATATTTTATACTAAAAAATCAAAAAGTTTTTACTTGAACATAAACCGCATAATTCAAGTTACCTTATCATTTTTATAGGGTAGTTGAGAAATTTTGCTGAAAATATATTTTTCCGTGTAAGTTGTTTATAAAACGTTCTTCCATATTTTGTTGCCCACTTGAGACTATAATGTCAGTATAAAGTGACCACGAGAAGCCTATTATTGCATACTTCATTTTACGCGACCCTCTAATAAAATTGGATACTGAATTCCCCGAGACTTTCCTAAAATGCACGATTGTAAACATTACGATCAACTTTGTAACTTCATCCCCTAAGTTACATTCCAAAAGCATGTAAATACCTATAAATAGCAATCATTGTGAACATCTATACAATGACTAACCTTACGGCAAACGTCTCCGGGCATATCCTTTGTAATATCATGTGATAAAAATGTACCTTTTTATATATATACACGTATTGTGGTATTTCAGAGGAAACATTATGAACTCTCTTATTATGTTGACGTTTCACTTATTTTATGTAAATATTTCATAAATGCAATGCAGATTTAACAATTGAAACTTTATATATTAAAATGAAATTAAATTTGGCATGAAAATAAAAAAAAAGAAAATTTTTTGTTTTCTGAAACAATTGTTGGAGCTGAAAAAGAGTATATATTTATTATTGTTCAATGAAAATGCTTAATAAAACTGGAAAAATAGTTTAATACATTACATCAGATTATATTAAAACTGATTGTTAAGAATGGTGTAAAATATATATGCATGTCAAAATGCACGCTTGAAATGTAGTAATAAAATTTTATTGAAGTTTTCATCACATTTAGAGGTAAACAAGTAAATAGAAGAATGGAAAAAGTCTAGTAAAAGATTAAAAAATGATCACTAAATAATTTATACATCATCAATGTGCAATAAAATTGAATAAATTGATCAAAAATGATTATTTCGAAACATGATACAAAATATTCTTGAATATTCTTACAAGAAAACATTTTTTTGTACATAATATTCAAAAAGTCTAGAAAGAAAATTTCTTTTAAAACAAATATATTGACAGAAAAAATTGACACAGAAATATCTGCGGACAGTTTGATTAATTTTCAATAAATATATAATTTCGATTTTATCACTGCATAGCACAAGCTATGTCACTATGGTTAAATTATTGCAGACGCATAATTGCAAAATTCTCTCTCGCGCGCGCGCGCGTGTACAATGCGCCATCATTCCGCAAATAATTGACAAAATGTGTGTTTCTAAATTTAATTAGTTCGCTTGCAAGACGCGACATCATAATGTACGAGCTGCAGTAAACAGCAAGTCGTTAACGCTTCTTTCTTTGGGTTTGTCGCGTCGCTGTTTCAGTTTCACCAAAAGCAATGTGCTACAGCTGTCTCTGTCTGTGCCTCGTGTTTGCACCGTTTTCCCTGTTTCGTCTCCAACTCTTTTTGCTCGTAAGACGGCTATTATTAGTCTTAATATTCCATATGTTACCGCGAGTTCGTTCGTCTGCAAAGTGTGGCATTCCGCATTATTTTGAAAATACTTTACATGTGTTCCCATGATTGACGCACCGGTGCAAAAAAAGGGGGATTTAAATTATTTGACAGGAATTTCTTCAGCTGAAAGCATTTTTTCAGCTGCAGAAATTACAATTGCAGGCATACATTACGTGTATTTTTGGATATCAAAGTGCCATTTTCAATTCATATTTTTCATGCTCTCTCGGCTCACTTTGAAGTTTTTTTTTTTAAATTTTCATGTATCATTTATTGATCGCAAAATAATTGAAATATACATTTCCGATAAATGTTTGTGATTATAAATTAACCAGTCATTATTAAAGTATGTTGCATGATTTAAAGTTAACAGTTTTGTAAATAAAATGTTGATTCAGCTGGGGAGACTAATGGGACGAAAAAATGTCTCATCCATCTCGTTTTTCAACATGCACACAAAACAATACGAAACCTTTTCTCAAATGATTTATTAAGCATCGTAATTATCTGTGTTGTATGGCTCAGATGATAACCGCACGTTTATGATTAACTAATTGCCTTGAGCAATTTTCATAAAGACATTTTGAGGCGAACAACGCTAAAGCGTTTCTTTCTTTTTTTTCTTCGTAGCAAGGGATTCGTTCTCGTGTTGCTCTGTGTACGTGTAATAAATTGCGGGAATGCTTATAACGAAGCACCATACATTGCAAGCTCGACGGCAAAAAGTGGCGTGGATTCGACTAACCTAACTTAATCGAGGTCATTACCTCAGGGTTGCGCGATTAGCGAGCAAACAGCTCGAGTTTCGTCGTGTATGCCAGTGGCGTTTGGCCTTGCGAGAAAGTCGATTACGGTCACCTCGTAAATCTTACGGTAATAATCAACGGCAAAGCCCCTAATTATCTTCGATACTACGCATAGAACCATTTTGCCCCGCACTTTTTGTCACTCGCAGACATCAGAAAAATCCAGTGTATAGGCACTTTTTATGATAAACTGTGTTCTGGAGATTGTGCCTGGGAAATTTAATCACACTGGCTTGTTTTGTACTCGCGAACATTTTGTATGATAAATTACACTTTTTGATAGTAAATTATTTGACGCAAAATTCGTTAACGGCATATTTGTAATTACTCACTAATTACATTGTGTGTGTATATATATATATGTACATATTAGTCATCAACTTTTTTATTTTAAACATATTTTTTTAAATTGTATTTTATTGTTTTCATGAAATTATTTTTTTTTTGTTTTTTTCACGGGCAAGTAAACATACTTTGTAGGTCATTTTTCAAACTAAACAAGTTTCAATCAATATTTGAAGGCAGGTTTAAGTATAAACTTTTGAACATTTTTCAAGTTGATGCACAAACATTTTAGTTTCAAATATATTGACGAATCACACACTTATATTTTTGTCCATTTGAAGTTGTAATTTTCTTGCATAATGAAAAAAAAGAAGTATTTACTTATTTTGTATTATTACTTGTGGTAGAATTTGTTGTTTGTTCTCCTCGATTATGAGGAGAAATTAATTGCACAGTGAATTCATCAATTCGGCAAAATGTTGATACAACGCAAAACTGTATATGCGAACGAAAATTTTGGATGATGGTAAAAGTAAATAGCCGAACGGAAATGACGAAGTATAAGTGATTGGTTGTCATTAAATATATTCCGAGCCAGCAGGTTCTTTGAAAATCGAAAACATTCAATTTTGCAGATGACCGGTCTGGCGTGGGGTGGCCCGCAAGCAGTGTGCTCGTAAACGAGCCGGCTTGACATCCGGCATTATCGTTGGATGATTTACGCGCGCCGCCACTGTATTTTACCGTTCGCATCTCCTTTCCTCTGAAATTTATTACGAGTTCCACCTTCCCAGCATCCCTCCCAGGGCGCCCGTGCAACCCTTATTTCGAAACCACCGTCGACGCGATACTCTCCATCGTGTGTATGTGTGTGTATGTGTGTGTATTTGTACAATGCAAGCGGCAAGATGATCAAGGGACGAAGGGGCGTCGAGTGCCAACTCGACAGCGATAAATAATCAGATTAATGAAAAATATATATCCCCCTATCTCTTTGTTGCGCTGATATGCATGTTGACTTGGCGTGTGTATGCTGTCTTCCAAGTTGTATAATGTCACGAGGAACACACGATGTACTTTTGATTTTAATCGAACAAATAGATGAAATGAAAATATATGTGGAAATTTATTTTACATTTTTTGAATGTCAAAAAAACACACCGAGAAACTCATAAACTTTACAAATAAAATACAGAGTTTACATATTAAATTGCATACTTTACGAATTTATTTTGCAAATTGCATGCTAATACATGTTTAAGTTTTTTCATTTTTAATCAAGTTGGATTTTAATCTAATGAAAATGTATCAAATTTGATATCGTAGCATCATTTCTGAAGAGGAAAAATAAAATGTCGAAAAGTTAAACAAACCAATATTTGAATTTCTATTAGCTCTTAATTATTATTATTATTAGACAATTTTTTACATACTTTTATTAACATATCTAACTAAAAATTACTTTTCATTACTTAGTTTTGGTTAACACACAACTCGATTTAAAAAAATTAAAAAAACAAAACAACTAAACCGACTCTCGCTTGTATCAATATTCTTGCAAAAATCTACAAAATGATTGGTTCACGAATAATTCGTAAGAATTCAGTTTCTGGATGCAATGAAATTAATTTTACGTCATAAAGGTTTTGTTTGTTTTTTTCAACATTTTATAGAATAACGTTAGCATAAAACAAATTTCTCGTAATAACCGGTAAAATTTGTATTACTGTGGATTGTACAAGTTTTTGTTGGTGTGTTTCCCAGGTAAACTCTCGTAGAGTCCATTCCTCTTCTACACCTCGTTGTTTTCCTTTCTCTCGTTTCACATAAAACCCCGAGCTAGTAATGCAGCTACTCAAACAGCCGGATTCATGATGTCATAAAATTGTTATATATGAATGATGTTATGCTATACGACGGAGTTGGTATAATATAGTGTCAGCCATCATTTTACTTCACGTTGAGGTGCCATTCGCACCAAATAGGTCTGCAATTTTTATTTAGACAATAGTCAAGTCTATTAAACTACTTCATTTTATTGAGTACCAGTAATCAATTTTAGAACAAAATTAAGGTATAAAATTTTCGAAAATAAAATACAAAAATTAGATCTAATTAATATTAATTAATAAAATTAACAATAATCAATAATTAAAAAGAATAAACGCAAATCTCGTTAACGAAATTAATTTTTTTACAGTAAAAATACTGTTTATTTATTAGTGTAATTTAAAGGCCATTAATTTGTGGAGAAAAAGTTTTGAAATCACCCCTGTGTGTCGAAGAACACGAACGTGTTCGGACCCACGTGCACTTTGACCGAGATGGTCTTGTTTGTTAGTTATTTATTCGTTCGTTTACTCTCCTATTTTTTGTAGCTATCTCCTAATTCACATTGCTGCTTGGGATTTCAAGTGAAAATGAAGTTCCGCGTGCACTCGTATCGCAGATACACCACGAACCGTCGAGGGAACAAAATATTGAAATTCGCGTCGTTTATCGTGAACTCGTTGTCCTTTGCAGGAAGATATCAAGCTGCGCAACGACGAAAAATATCCAATACCTCGATACGTTTCTTTCGTGAAATCGTTAATGCATTCCAGACGTTCATGCGTGCCGACTTTTTTTTGCAAAAGATATCAAAAGACTTTTCCTTTTTTTTACGATAATATCACCAAGAGGGAAAACATTTTCTTGATAAAAACTCAGAGTACAATAACTGCTTTGATTTATGACACCAATTAGGGTTTCAAACAAATTAAGTTAAAATGCAAAAAAAACTTTAATTGGAAATAAAAATAACAAAATACGACTGACATTTCAAAATGTAAAATTAAAAATAATTATAAAAAAATGTAATTTTAATTTGTGTATTGAATACAAAATTCATATTTTATATTAATATGCTAATGTTTGATATAAATTTAAGAAAATCAGTTTCAACTCACATTATGTTTTGATGACAAACGTATAAAATAAAATGAATGAAGGAAGCCTTGATATTTCGGATAAACGCTCGTTTTGTAATCTAAAATTCAAAACGTAGTTTCGTCACAGTAACATTTTAAACGCATTCGAAATCTTCTTTACCCCGCTGATAAAATTTTTAACACGGTATATAAATGTAAAAGCACGGATTACGATAGCGAAAATGTCGCAAATCAAATGTGAAGAGAAAATAATTTTTGCGTCGACAAAAATGAAAACGACATTATTTTAAATTTAGTCGCACTTTGTTATAGAGACGATAAGCTGTACAGCGAAACTTAATATGTGTTAAAAAATCAATTTGAGAAATTAAGTTCTTGAAACTTTTACGAACACGTCCGCAAGTTCTCAAATGAAAAATGTTCATTTAAATCAAATTTATTTACATATTCATATTATGCATATGAATTAAATGTGGCTTTTCATTCTTTTAAGACTCGGTTTTTGTTAACTGTATTTATTATTGCAGTTACACGAAAGCGTACAATTTTATTCACTTTTGAAAGAGTTGAAAGTATTAAAAGTAACTTTTATTTTTGAATAATTCAACGTAATCTCGTGAAATAATAAAATGCAATTTTGATTTAATCATGTTAAATTTAAAAATTTTCTCAAAAAAGTCTTCATATTTAAAAATAAACTCTGCTCTCTTTTAAAAATTAATTTTACTTAAATTGATTTTTTTAAATAAAACGTTAAAAATTAACTTTATATAATAGGGTGTGTCGAAAATGATCAAAACTTTTTTTTTGCTCCAGATCATGATAGAATCTTGCCTTATTCATACAACATGTTTTGAAGAAATACAGTAAAATAGTTTTTTTAAATTAATGTTCTGTCATAAAATTAAATAAAGAATATTATTCAAACAAGATTTAGCTGAACTAAAATAATAATGAAACGTTATTTAAAAATATACATTTCAGCAAAAGTAAAATTAAAATACCGAAATGATAAAACATTGGACCATTTACTTGGCTAAACTTTGGCTAAACTAGTTATTAACTATAAAAATTAGTAAATTTGACTATTTAATTACTTTTATAATTGTAGATATAATGGAGTTATTATTTAGCCAAGCTTTTATATGTAAAGTTTCCCTTCTGAAAAACTTATTTATAATGCAAAAGTAGTAATTTATACTTAAAAACTACTTATAATGGTGTACAAATAAAAAAAAAAACAAACACTGAAATAGCCATTTTTGGGGCCCCTGTGCTTGAATACCTTGGCTCAAAATAGCAATTCTTTTACAGATATTGTTTTGTGGCATGAAAAAGAGAAGATTTATCATGGTCTGAAGCAAAAAATTTTTTTTTTTTGACCTTTTTCAACACACCCTATTATAGAAGCTTCTGTAACGTTGGTTTTTTCTATAAATGTTGTGAAAATTATTTAATGTTAATGACCATTAAAATATTTTTCTTTGATCTTTTTTAAAAAATATTATTAAAAAAAGCTTTTCTTAAAAATCTATTCAGTAAAATGAATACAATTTTTCCAATAAAAATGTAGTAATTTAAATCAGTTTAATTTAAGTTAGTTGTTTCAATATAATTTACCAATACTACATGCAACAAATTAAAAAATGTTCAATCTTAATTACAAAAAATATGTATGTAATATCAATGAAGAAAACTGAATTTTTGTTTAATAAATAGCATTAATTGCAACTCTTTTTTTGAACAAGAATATGTGCAAATTATAAATAAGATAATGATGCAATTTGCGTGAACTGTGAACTCGTATCATTAACTCGTAATTAAACTTGTATTTTTTTTAAAATCATCGTTTTAAAAATTCAGTTTAATTTATGTGAAAATTTGATGAGCGTCAAACAAACAAACAAATAAAAAATATCAGAATAACACAGAACGCCAATCGTCGATTATCTGAGTACACCGGGAAAACGCAACGATGAGTAACTTGTGACACGTGAGCCAAAAACTCTTTAAAAGCTTCTAAAAGCTTTTTAACGTATCTGCAAAAACTTCGTTAACGACCCCCGTGAATTCGAGCACGTCTTTCTCCTTGGTTTCCTTACAACGCGGCAAAGATGAACTTCTCAGCTCTGAATATTTAATATAAATTTGCTTTCAATCGGCAAAATAATGTGCTAACCCCTGGCAATTGCCGCTACTTTCAAGAATTAAGATGTCAAATAAAAATACGCCGCCGAGTGGACTGCTAATCGACTCGCACCCCTCGTCATTCACTCTGAGCTATTTCCTTTTCATTTCAGTCGACCATCTTCAACGATTTCACGTTTTATTAACAGTTATTTCATAAGTTGATTATGCTTCAAAAAATGTCTGCATTACATTCGTCGCTTTATTACGCTCCGCTCATAAATTAACTCGCAAACAAACTAAAAATGTCTCGTACAGCTCCTTAACATTTTTGATTTAGTCGCCAGCACAACCTGATGATATTTTCATTTTGTTTTGTAATTCAAATTACAAGCAATCATAATTAGCTGAAATTGCGACATGTGTATTCTTACATAGCTGTATTAATCACTTAAAATGTTGTTGATAATTGTTTTTCCTATTAAACTTTCCAGAAAACACTTTTTTAACATTTTGTGATATTTTATATCAATTTAATGAGTTTGAACTTCAACATTTGGTTGCTAATATAAATTATATCACTTTTGCTTGCAGCTGTTCGTATTATTTGGATGTTTTTGCTTCTGACCAAGGCATATTTTATAAACGGGATAAAGTCAAGACGAGTTCGATAAGAGCTTCTATAAATCCTTCAAAAAAGTTATACCGACGAAATCGGTGCTATAATTGGCTAACTCTAGTCGGATTAGGGGCTAAATTCCTGCAAGATGCCTTGATCGTTGCTGATCTGGTAGCACCAACAAAAACTACTATTTTTCCTTCTTTTTTTGACGGCAAACTTCATCCCCAAGCAGAGAATCCAATTGCACTAATAAGACCGAATTTTGCAGAAAAAAGTAATAGAACTTTTGTATTTACAACTTGCTTGAGCTATAAAACGTTTTTCGACGACCACGATGCCACTGAGTATGGCAGTTGAATCTTACAGTTTTACGTGTTTTAACAGTTAAATGTACTGAACAGTAGTCAAATCTCTCGGAGTGAACAAAGTAATATAATAATTTTCAAACTTTCAATTTTGAATATAGCATCGCAAACTAGCCTTGCAATTTATTTTTTGATCCAATCACTAAGAAATAAAAGTTAATTTTCTAACGCTAGATATTGCAATATTGTAGCATACCTAAATTTTTGTTTTTTATTTATTTATTTATTTTGATTATTTTTTTATTATAATTTTTTTAGTATAAATTCTTCAATATAACTTGCTTCAACACTTCCAATAGTTTATTTGTAATTAACAATTAACTTAGTGTAGTGTTCAAGTATTTCAGGTCATGTAATGCGTACACATCTAATTTTACTTAATATATAATTCTATATTAATTGTTGTAAAAAATGAGCGAGAATGAAAAAAAATAAATTTTGCAAGTTTCAAGATGATTACTTGTCAAATTAACTCATTTTCTTGAATTTGTATAAGAAAAACAAAGCTGCCAACGTTAGAGGGTTAATTATAAATAAAATGTCTTCCAAGTGATAAAAATATTTTACTTTGTGTTAAATTGTTATGACAAATGAATTTTCATTTGATCTGAAAATTTAATTGTTAAATAACTATATTGCTGTTGAACCCATTACATAAATAAAACCTCTTATTC
This sequence comes from Idris sp. 1 HC-2018, assembly GCA_022817325.1. NCBI lineage: Eukaryota > Metazoa > Arthropoda > Insecta > Hymenoptera > Scelionidae > Idris > Idris sp. 1 HC-2018. The sequence goes on along the minus strand of JABFPM010000570.1, from coordinate 934 downwards.
GCGTCTCAATGTAGTAATTTTTTGCTCATTCAAAACACCATTTACACAACTTATACTTGTCATTTGCACGGTATTTCAATTCAAATCTAATTACGTCTTTTCACAAAAATGATCCATTCGAAGAAATAATTGGTTTTTCTAGCCAAACGAAACAATATCAATTACCGCGCTGGAAAAATAGCAACCCCAGTGCGGGCACTGCCTTCGAACGCTGCATTAAAGTCGAGGGTAATTCAATAACTCAATGGGTAAACGAGTCGAACAAAAAAAAGTGAGCAAAACTTTTGAGTGATGCTAGGCTAATGCAGGAAGACACCACTGCACGAGTAATACGACACAGCGATCTATCACTTAGCGGGACCAGTCGCGCTCCTGTCCCGCGGGACTTTTGTAGCCACGACTGTGCACGATGTGATTGGGACTACACGTACGAAACACAGGTCCCGAGGGATGCAAACTCCACGGCCAACATTCTTCGAGATCGAGAATCGCGAGCCGATTCGATAGCCCGATATATCAATTCTGGGAGGAGAAAGAAAAAAAGGGACCTAGGGGCAGACTGTCATCGCCGTTCCCCAGAGGCTCGCGATAAGTGAAATGGACTCGTGACAAGATGCAGGGTCGGCATGTCCATGATCATTATAGATATATACCGACAACAACTGGTAATAGGTAGTAATAACCGAGTGGGGCAGTTAGTGATAAAAATAAATAAGCGATCACGTTGGGGCCAAATTGGTAAATGATATTGTGCTTGATTATGGCTAAGTGAATGTAAATAAATCAACGTTCGGCAATTGGATTGATTGAATATGGCCGTCGAATGCTGCCCGAGGGTTTGCCCAATGAAACGGGAGGATGAGGTGGATCAGGCGAAGTCGAGGGGTCGGCTGCAAGGGAGATGCCATTTTTACTGATTTCGGCCTTTTTTGCT
>JABFPM010000569.1:0-26974 GCA_022817325.1 Idris sp. 1 HC-2018 | reverse complement strand
TAACCATGCCGAGATAGTACAGCTCGACATTTGTCTCTGCATTTCATCCATATATATGCACACATACCTTTTTGCGGTACATGTAGATAATTATTGTACACGTGAGTTGAAAATTATTTAGTGAGGTTATAAGGCTCGTCATGGATGAGGCAAGAATCGTTTCCACCTCGTCGCACCAGTACCTTGTGGTCAACAATGAGGAGGGCCTGCAAAACGGCGAGTTAAGGAGAAACAATTCCTCGACCATAAGAGCTGTCACAAAAAAAGAATGGATTACAGTGATAGTGCTGTGTTACGTCAACCTCATTAATTATATGGATAGATTTACAGTACCTGGTAAGAGAAAACCATAAATTACATTTTGTTTAGTAATGTTGTACGAGATCTTTTTTTATTTGACTAAAGAAAAATTTAAGTATTTACAACTTTTTGATGAAGTATTTTTACAAAATAGTAAATTAAGATCATGTTAAAAGTTTTTATTTTATGAGATAAACAAAAATTCTGTATTATAAAAAGTTTGGGCCAAAAGTATTTACAGTTTTTGAATAAGTATTTTAAAAAAAAGATAATTTAAGATTTTATTTGATGTAATAATTATTTTTGTAATTTTTTGTTGTTAAATTGCTGTAGTGGATATAATTATAAAGACTGTAGATTAACTTATCTTTATATGCTTTAACAATGAGGATTATTATTATTGTTGAATATTAAATTTCAAAAACAAAATTATTGCTTGTAAAAGAAAATTATTTAATGCTTTTAACTTCAATTCATTTAATATTTTGAAATTTCAATAATAGGATGCTATTAATCTCAAATGTTTTAAATTAGGTATTTGATTTTTGTTTACACATTATTATTATTTATAAATTTTAGATAAAGTAAGACTTACTCTTGAAAAAAAGGGTTTAAGCATTCCATTGAGTAATTTTCAAACATTTATCCAATATTTCTTATCCCTTAGGGTGGTTTTAAAATAAAATGATTGTTATTGTGGTGTGCGTCAATTGAAGCCTATATTCTACGAATATTCAATTCATAAATGTTTGTAAATTGGTACAGCGTCTTGAACCATCTTATAAACATTTAATAGCTGTTATGAATTGAATAATGCAATGATACAAAGGTTTTATATATATATATATATGTAAAAAGAGAAATTTTTTCTATTAAAATCAATAGCAACATTTTTTATTCAAATAAAATGACAAGAAATTAGCTGAAATAATATCGTACACTAATTAAAGTTGAAATTGATTTTGCTGCAAAAAGAAGAAACATTATAATTTATTTATGCGCAGTAATTTTTTCAATTAAATTATCAGCTTGAGTTTTTTGTTTCTTTAAAAAAAACAACAAAAACAGTTAATGTTTACGAATAAAAGATGAAATTTTCAATCTTTTGTAAATAGAATCAAGAGCCATAAATTACTTTAAGTGATTTAAAAGTAGCGCTTCATTGACCAATTAGACTGCACTAAATACTGGTCTCAAGTAAAAAAAGTGCTGTAGCACTATCAAAATCAGTTTTAAAAGTAATTGCCACATCCAGTGCATTCTTAATACAAGTAAATGGATTAGCTGAAATTGCTGTTCATATAGCTTTTAAGTAGTTAGTTCAAAAGAGTCAATAAATAAATTTTGTTTATTCCATTTGTTTGTAAAGTTCAGACAAAACAATTTAATTTTAAAAAATTTTATTATAAGAATATTTTGTATAAATTAATTAAAAATTTTCTCTTTTATTTTGCAGCCATTCTCACAGATCTTAAGGATGATTTTAAAATACAGAATGACGAAATGGGCTTGCTCCAAACGGCATTCATTGTTAGTTATATGGTTTTTGCTCCGTTGTTTGGCTACTTGGGCGATCGTTATAATCGAAAGATAATAATGAGCCTCGGAGTATTTATATGGAGCTTGACCACCTTCATAGGTTCTTATATGAACGTAAGTGAAGTTTTATACATTAACACTAGAACTACCAAAGATACAAATTTGTACCATTTTGGAAACCAAAATTTCATAAAAGTTTTAATTCTTCGAAAGTTTTTGAAGATTATTCTTTTAAGGTGTTTTACTTACTGTACATTTTCGAGTGAAAAAATTTATTTGCTTCAAAATTATAATATTGTTTACCTAGAACTACCAAGTTGAGTTTATTTTATTTATTAAATAAATTATTAAGAAATCATCTTGAATAGTATCTTTTTTATTATATGATATTAAGATATTATCAAAATTTAAAATAAATCATTTTATTATCAATAATTGAATTATTTGTTACAATAAAAGTAGTTAGGAATTTATACCTTCTTGAAATATTAAAATAATGAATGTTTAATTTAATCTATACATAAGTTATAACTAAAAAATTTCAATATTTTGGATATTGTAACAATGTATCAACGTTTCAAACTTTTTTACTATATAATTATATTATTCTAATGTTAAAGACATATAGTTTATCATAATTCTTTTCAGACTTATGGTTGGTTCCTTGTCCTAAGAGCATTTGTCGGAATTGGAGAAGCGAGTTATTCCACAATTGCACCCACAATTATTAGTGATTTGTTTGTAAAAGACGTGCGATCAAAAATGCTCGCTTTGTTTTATTTTGCGATTCCAGTTGGAAGGTAAATTTTTTTTTTAAATAAATGTACATTTTTCAGTTCTTAATTTGATTTAAATTCTCTTTTTTTAGTGGCTTAGGTTACATAATTGGAGGAGAGACAGCCAAAGCATTAGGTTCCTGGCACTGGGGACTACGAGTGACTCCTATTTTGGGTGTGATAGCGATAATTTTTATTTTATTATTAGTTCAAGACCCAATCAGAGGCGAAAAAGAAGGCGGTAGCCACATTGCAAACACAACGTGGCTGTATGACATTAAAATGTTATCCAAAAAGTGAGTTGAAATAATTTATCAAGAGCAAGTTTTCTACTTTATCGACTTGAGAAAAGTTCTTATAAATTTTTTAAAAAATTTCAACTTTATTTGAAAAATTATTTTTAATTGTTCATGTATTATTTGTTATAATTAACTTTGTTTTCTATTTCAGTAAAAGTTTCATACTTTCTACAGCAGGTTTTACCTGTGTTTCATTTGTGGCCGGAGCTTTGGCATGGTGGGGTCCTGATTTCATTAAAATGGGCCTTAAATTACAAGTTCAAGGAGCTGATACGAAAGAAGACGAGTAGATACCTTTTTTTATTTTTACAAACTTTATTATTACTGTTAAAATTAATATTCTAAATTAAAAGTTATTTTTCATATCGTCATTGTAATTTTGTAAACAACTAAGTTTAATACTTAAAATACATATTGCAATTAAATTTTAAATATTGACTTTAAAAAGTAATTTCATTGTTACTTAATTTTTATTCACAGTTTATAGCTTCAGAAACATTTATGAAATACTTTATCAGCACATAATAATAAAAATTAATTTTCTCACAATTAAAAAAAAATATTTTTAGGGTGGCCTATAAATTCGGTCTCATTGCCATGACAGCTGGGCTTATAGGAGTTCCATTTGGATCACTTTTGGCTCAAAAGCTGCGAGTGCGGTGGCAACAGGCAGATCCTTTAATATGCGCTGTTGGTCTCTTAATTAGCGCACCTTTCATATTTTTCGCAATAATTTTTGCAAACACACATGCCGCCACTTGTTATGGCCTTGTGTTCTTCGGACAAGTCACTCTGAATATGAATTGGTCTATAGTTGCAGATATGTTATTAGTAAGTATTGTTTTAAATTTAACTTAATATTTCTATAAATTTTTAAATAAACCTTAAATAAAATATAATTATAAACCAACTGAGATGTAATAACATTAAAAATTTAAATATAGAGAAAATATAAAATTACAAATAAACTGTAAATAAAAAGTAATTTTTACAGTACGTTGTTATTCCAACAAGAAGATCCACAGCCGAAGCATTTCAAATTTTGGTTGCTCATGCACTAGGTGATGCTGGAAGTCCTTATCTTATTGGCGTGGTAAATATTGTAAACTACTAAATAATGTAGATAGCAAAATTTGTGTCATAAATTAAACATACAATTTAATTTGTAGGTATCAGAAGCAATAAAAAGTCACATGCATTCTGATATTTCGGGCATTCATAAAACAGAAGACAGCCCAAGCATGGACGAACCTTTAGTCAATTTTCGCAGTTTGCAGTACGCACTATTTATAACAATATTTGTTGAAGTTGTCGGTGCCTTGTTCTTCTTTATAACGGCCCTGTATATAGAAAAAGACAAGTCGTTGGTCGATCTCACCTTAGCAGGTAAAAAAGGAGTGCCACCAGAGAAAATCGAGAAAAAAGTATTCTCGATAACTTTGTAACCCCCTTTTTTTAGACATTTTTTATCCAGAAAGAATTTTCTATTTTTTAACATTTTCACTAGTAGTATTTTGTAGTAGTATTACAAATCTGCATGAGTATTTAAGTTTCATAAATGTTTGCACAATTCTCTAATGCTTACGAGAATGCCACATCACTATTTAACTTCTTTTTTAAAAGCTAATTTAAAGAATTTTTACTGATATGAAAATCTAAGACTGAGAAAAAAAAATAACTGAAGCGCCCGATGCAATAATCAGACTTGCGCTCAGAGGCCAGTCAAGCTTTTTCCTAGATCGTGGGATTTTTTTATATAAAAAAAAATATTCTTCAACTGTACTTTCAAAAGTACTGCTTTGCCCATCGAACGTCATTTCAATGTTAAAATTTTGTTGTAAAAATGTCGGCAAATTTATTTGTACAAAATTTGAATATAGAGTATTTAAATTTAAAATTTTATCTAAATTTAGGCTAATTTATATTTGATTAAATACCAATTTATGTAAGACAATAAGAAATTGTTTTAAAATATTTATATTGCTAAATAAATAAAATATTAAAATAAACTGATTATAAATAAAACTGAATTTGCGATTGTTCCAGTTCATACCAAGTCAACTCAGGTTCTAACTCATAAATAATTGCACTTCTCCCACACAACTTTATCTATAACTCATTTCTTATGACGTGTTGATTTCTTCGAGCCATCAGTATATTTCAATTTCATAAAATTCGAAATCACATTTTAAACATAATTTATACTTTCTATGCCAAATGCACAAAAAAACGTTTTCACTTCTGGAATGTAATATATTTTTGTTTGTAAAATGCTTGAAATTGTCTTGATCGAATTATTGCATGAGTTCCAGGTAAAATTCAGTAGCATTAATGAGTGATCTCAGCGACATTAAAACGCATATAAAAGTGAGTGATTTAGCTGTTATTATCTATTTGTGAACACATTCAAGTTTGTTAGATTCACTATTATTATTCTACAATTGGAGTTGTTCGGAATTCACGTGGGGATGGGAATTTTAGAATAGTCAACCCTTTTTTGAGGACAGGTTCAAAGTTGAAACGTTTTTGTTTCCAAGTTTTAAAATAAAATATTGTTTTAAATGTAACTTTAATTATAATTTAAAATTAAAATAACTAATTAAGTGCATCTTTCTAAGTTTTTGTAAATAACTTTTATTTTAATTCAAATTAATTCAATGAAATTTGTTATAGTTAATTTAAACTGTTTTTTTGTTTGTTTGTTTTTAAACGTTTCAGTTTTGCATCTACATCTGGTGCTTGGCAACTAATTTATAAAAAATCGCCTTGTTTGAACAAAAAGTACGGCTTAATGTGCACACGCACTTTTTTATATATAATGTTCCATCGTGTTTCTTACAGAAAAATATCTAGAATCTAAACATAAAGGGCAGGCAGAATCGACAGATTTATAGATCATCAGTGGGCCCCTCCTGATAGTGTGCTGTATATTTAACCGGTATATTTAATTCATTTTCACGATTCCAATTTTACTTTATTCTGTTTCCGTGTAATAATCAATTTAATTTCATCTTTTATCCCCGAACAACTTTGAAAATAAATTGTGCAGTTTTAGGTTCCCTCAGTTTATAACATTTAATTAATATATTTAACGGTGAGGTTAAATAGTTATAATTTTTTTATAATTATGGTAAAATATACTAACTCAGACACACCATCAGAACCAACTGTTGATGATTACGACATATTAATAAGAACATTTTTTTGTAGTTGTTAACTGTAAACGGAGAAGCTGAAATTTAGAAATCTGACAAAACTTACGAAAAGTATCTAAAAAAAACTTCAAATTTGTAAAATGGAAAATGCTGTAATTTAAATTAATAGATTTTAAAAAAATCATTTATTTTTAGATAATATTTTATACTTAAATATAAATCAGTTCTTTCAAAAAAAAAAATAATAATAATAATTACAACTTTACAGCATTTTCTTCTTAAAAATTCATTTATTAATAGTTTTATTAAATGTTTGCATATTTCATAGAAATCATATGAGCTTTTTTTCATTATTTACTAATATCTCGTTTCATTAAGTTTTTTAATTATTGTTGTTGTTTTTATTCTCTTATTCTCGAATTATTTTATAGTACACTTTCATTTTCCATTATTAAGTTACATCACTTTTTTGATTTGCTGTTTAACCACAAATTGTTTGCCTCTGTTATTAAAAATTAAATTGATTATATGCACCCTGTTTTCCATCCAATTCTGGTACGTTATTGGATTTATAAAATTATTACCTGTGTTTCAAGAAAATAATTGCATGATTTTTAGAATTTGTAAATGTTTCATTTTCACCAAAAATCATTCAGTAGTTTTTCAAATATCATTAATAATTTTAAATTAGTTATTTTACACGTACAATTTTTGATGTCTCATCACAGAGCACGTATTTAAATAAAAAATTAACCCTGGTTGTAAACATTTATTGTTGCTTCAATTAAAAGGTGTTCTTTCAAGGGTTATAAAGTAAAACGTACACGCATGACTTTTCTTTTTCACACATATAAATTAAAATTAATGAAGTGTATTTTTGTATTTTAAATTTAATTTTTTGTTTGTTATCGTTGAATATTCATAAAGTGCTTTTGATGTTTCAGTTGCCACGGATTCTGATAGCTCTGGTATATTCGAAGAGGAAGTTGAAAGCGAGCCGCAAAACTCAGCCAACCGACCAGACTAATCAGCACGTTAATTTTCATATCCCACAAAATAAATACGACATACGCTTAATGAAGAGTGTTTCAGCTCGGCTAAAAAGTTTTATCAATGCCGATAAACTTTGCCACCAAATGAAAACCTTCTTACTCAATTAAAACTTTACAAACTTTTATTGGATTTCAATTAATTTTATATATATTTTACTTTAAAAAAAAGGAAGAAAGTTTTCATCTGAGCAAAGTTGTGAATAACATTTTTCAAATTTATTAACTTCCAAAGCGTGACTTGTCGATTTAATATTACTGATGCATTTCTCATTTGGATAATAATTTTGGAGTCACGAATTTTTGTGACTCCAAAAAGTCAAGAAATTCAAAAATCAAGAAATAGTTTGTAAATTTTTCTGTACAGGAGTAACAGATATTTTGATGGTTGTAGAGACAGTATTTTTCTTGTTTTTCGCTTCTCAAAGGAACGATTTTAGGAAACCGACTCAAATTGAGCCACCGAGTGAGTGTAAAAAAAAGAAGAAAAAAAACCGAAGATAATTACTGCATAATTTAGTTTTTAACATATTTTGTCTTTTAATGTTGAATTTCTTATATCAGACTTAGAATCTCATACTTTAAAATTGAACAATTGTAATTAATGTTCTGTGATTTTAATTATATATTAATTTTATATAAAATTTAAAGAAAATTATTTATGTCTTAAAATTGAAAGTAAAACAGATGAATAATTTTGCATGTGCATAATATTGAGTGAATGGGTTACGAGTTGTACATGTATAGGAACATTTTAAAACTTGTGAATATTGCTGTGTATAGAAGTTGAATATTATTATAATATTTAATGCTTTTTTATTATTGTCAGAAGTTAAATTTTTCAATAAAAATGTTGACAAATTTTTCTAAATCACGTTTCCGCATTTTATTTTTAGATATTAAGCTGTATATATACTTTTATTCATTGATTTTTTTTGTTCCTTTTAAATAATTGTACTGCTTTCAAGAATCGACTGACTAATAATTTTTAAATGAAATGCCAACCTGCGAGTGTATAATTAAGTCCCTCTGATTTATCTTCAATTTTAAACAAGATTTTGAAGCGTAATGTGATTTCAGTTAGTAGAATTTTGTTGACATAATAAATATTTGGGTTAGATAAGAAGTTGTTGCCTACTGATTCGCATTTAGGCTTGCAAAACAAGGTTGCCTGTGCATCTTAATTAATTTTGAACAGTGTTTTTTAATAGTATAATAGTGCCCAGTTACAGTGCCAGCTTTATAAAAAGGATAATAATAAAAAAGCTTTATCACTTGTTTTTGCGTGCATAGTTTAATAAAGTAAGTATTCCCATACAAAAATTACACTTTTGCACGCAACTTGCATAATTTGCAATATTTAAACTTGAAGTTTTTGTGCAAAATTTATTTATTTATTTTTCCTAAAATATAAAGTAAATCACTACAATTTTGTATTTTTAATTTATACAATAAAAACCACATATTAATTATTATAATCCAGTTGAACATCTAAAAGCCTGTAATTTGGTTCTGTAATGAAGAAACATATATACGTCAAAGATTATCTGAAATCAGTTATTAAAAACAATTGCAATTTAATTACGTTTAATTATAATTAAACAGGAGGTTTATCTTGACAGAATTGAAAAATATCAATATAATGTGCAGATATATACATATTTAGTAACTGAACTTTAGCTGGCTTCTGTGTGTGTGCGCCTGTTTGTAAAGTTTTGTTTTCAATTAAATTAGTTTCATTGAATCAATTAGCAGTGTTTGCTTCGAATTGAGTAACTTCACATACTGCAGAACCAAATCCGACACTTCAATTTATAAATAAGAGGTGCCAAATTAAAATTGAAACATTTTGATAATAAAAAAATGTTATTATTGAATAAAAAATGTTCAATTAACATCATTTTTAAAAATTTCCTCTTACATTTTTATGATCTTCTTTATCTTTTAAAATACTACTTTGACCCACATTTACAGTAACACCTCAGTTTGAGTTTGCTAGTTGATTTTGTTTTTTAAACTTTTCTTTGGTTTCTATTCTTGTTTTTGTAGTAAAAATTATAATAATTTTTCAAATTAGGTTTATTTTTCGTTCAGAAAATAATTTTAACATTTTTTTTGACTTTTTTTTTGTTTAAAAACTACTTTTTTACTGGATACTTTTCTGGAAAAGATTTTAATTTATACAGAGTAGTTTTCCTATTGATGCTTTTTTGCAATAATTCTAGTTCATTTTTGCGTGTTACTCGTTCTTTCCACGTGCTTTTTATCGTCAGTTCTTTTCACGTTAGCTATGTAAACAAATTAATTGATGACTGCAGAAGAAATGATGTAGAATTGTAGTTAATCCTGATAATTGACCTGAATTATACGCTAAAAATATAATCCCAGGGAAAATTGAATTGAAACTTTTGAATAATGCGAGATAGTAATTTTGCGTTTAATCTAATAACTAAAATTATGCATTCATTATGCACAGATATAAGTTCTTTTTTTCATAAGGAAAATTTTTGCAGTAATTTCGCATGATGAAAAAGTTTGTATAATTTTCATATATAACAAATCTGACGATTGCAATTTGAACAAAAAGTTAGTTCAAATATTCCTTAGTTTTTTTAAATACAAAATCTTATTTTTAAACATACAAAAAAAATTTTGGAGCACCTTACGAATTGGGTAAAATCTGAGTAAATCACAGTATGTAACTTGATCAATACTCAGAGGACAGAAGTAGCACACAATTTTCGTGGCACAATATCAGAAAACAGTTTTGTTGATTTCAACAAAACTTTTATTTCGTTCTACAAAATTCACTTTTTTTTTTAATAGGAAGTATTCACAAAATAATTTTTTATTTTATATAAAAAAGAATAAAAAAAATGTTTTGAAAACAAATTAATTTTGTTGATATTGTTAATAAACACTGTAACTTGATTAAAAATTGGTCTTTGCTATAAAAAGCAAATTGCCTGTTCTTAAACAGCAGTAAAGCCATGATAAAATTCAACTTAATTAAGCTGTAAATTAATAATGAAAAGTAATATCAGAAAATAATCTGATACATAAAGACAAATTTTATTTTCTTCAAAGAAATATTGCAATTTTAAAGATTTATAATTAATTTCTCAAAATATTAATTAAATATTTGGCATACATAATTGAACTGGTGATAAAATTTATATGTTGCAATAAATCAAGAAGTGGATTTTAATTAAGATTTTCTTTTTCAGATTGATGAATTAACAAAAAAATGTTTCACAATAAAGTGTGCTATAATCAACAAAAATTTGCTAATCTTTACATAAAATTTTGTCGTTGGCTTAATCTTGGCTGCAGCAATAAATGAAGTTTTGTTCGATCAGCAGTAATCGTCTATTTAGCTGCAGGCTATTATTTCTTCGGCTTTATTCGTGCACATCCAATTAAACACCAACCATTTCTGTTTCATGGAAAATGCTAGAGAAAATTTGAGTCTCATGAGTAAAAGTTGTTTTATTGTTCAGAAAATATAGTGAAAACACGAATTCCTGTAAAATGAACAAGTTATTTTAATCATTATCATAATTAGAAAAAAAACAGGAAATTAAATTAAAATATTGTTTACTTTTCATTCTATATATATTATATAAAATTGGATATTGTATAAATAGATTGGAAAACTTGAATATAGTTGATAAGAGGTAATAAGCCGAAACTGAGTAAACTTTCTTCAAGTTAAATGACTTTTGAGTTATTATCAAAATGTGAATTTATTATAATAATTTTGGTGATTATATCAATCAAAGATCAAATTTTCGCCTGAAGAATCAGTTTGGCAATCTTCAGAACTTTTAATAACAGTCTTTCTTTTATTCAAACTATCTTTAAAAAGTAATTTGCATTATAAAATTCCAATTTATTTCAAAGAATGAGTGCACATTTTTTTTCTTATAAACGACAAGAATTCATAAGTTTTTAAATAAAACATTCTTTTTTTTGCCGAATTACTTTGTTGATTAACAAAGTAAAATTTAAATAATAAATTCTTAAAATTTTTCCTTTACTTCGATGCATAAAAAAAAATATAATTTACAGTGTCTGACTGTATCGTGACTCACACCACTTAATTTATTTTTTTCCCACCGTTCTGAATTTTTCATTTTTAATAATTTATTAGTTTAATCAATCATAAAACTTTTTGATTGTAAATAACTAAATGGAAAAAAAATTATAATAAATATTTAATCAAAAAGTATTATCTAAATTGTTGTAAAATATTTCATATCAAAGAGTTATTGGAAAGTTAAGTTAAAAGAAATTTTGAAAAATGGTATAAGAGACTGTACGTAATTTGTGTATTGGTATTTTAGAGATAAACAAATATAGAGACGTGGGAAAATAAATGATCCTGCAAAGTTAATTAATATTCCGCTTAGAGAGAGCTGTCAATCTTAAAATGAACACTTGCAGATGGCGGTTTTGTAAGACTTTGTGTGTCATGCAAAGTTAAACTTTCCTATCAACAAAACTACACTAATGATATTTATTTATATTCATCTTATTTTGTACCTTTTAAATTTAATAATTCAGATATAAAAAACAGTTTATAATTTTATTACAAAACAAAAAAAAAAAGAAAAAGAAAAAGAAACAAAAGTTTAATTAAGTTTCGTTATTTATGTAATTTAATTTTCATTTGTCTTAAATAAATAATACTATTAGAGTCTGCAGTTGCATCTGCTTGTAATGCGGAAGTTGCAAAGATCAAAGTATATATTCAATTACAAATTCTCATTGGTAAGTCAAGCGCAAATTCCGAACAAAAACTCGTTGAAAGTTTTTGAGGATCTTGACTGTATAATGCACATAAAAGCATTAGTTTAAGCTTTCACATAATGGTTAAATGGAATTAGCATGATGTTGCACGACAGGGGATTGTGCAATTAAAATCATTTATTTCTGATGATGTAGCTTGGTCGGAGGTTTTAGACAGATGAATAATTATTCTACAATGTAATTGAAATTGCTTTTGTTTCGTCCTGTTTTAAATTATTAATGCAAAATTTTACAATAGATTATAAATAAATTTAACTTTATACGAGATGAAAGGCAACAATTTAATACAGTTATATTTTACAAGATAAATATTTATTTAAAAACTAATAAATTATTTACATTAAAACATGTATATTTTAATTTCAGTTAATAGATTTTTACTTCAAAATTTTGTAAATACTTTTTTTTAAAATGAAAGTTAACTTTTTAGTTCAATTAGCCTTTCAAACATCCATTTTCAGAGTTTTATTATGTATGCATTTTGTGCTGCAATATTTTCCATGTGATTAAAAAAAGAAAATAAAGCTACAAATATTTATTTTGCATTAAGAAATATGAACACTTTTTTCATTTGCTTTCAAATATTATAAACTAATTGATTAATTAATATTATACTGTATCGATGAAAAATAATAAATTCTATTTTCGTTTGTTAATAAACTATTTAAAGCGGCTTTTCTGTTTATAATCTTTACATATGTTTTAATTCAAATTACATTACATTATTAACTTAAGCTTGTATCCTGTAATCGGATGTTGTCATTTAATATTAATTTTGAAATAACTAAATTCATTTTTTTAAACATTTTCCAAAGTTGAACTTTAAAACAGAAATTCTATTAATTATCTAAGTTAGTATTTTGTATAATAAAAATCTTTGTAAAATTATTTTATTCTTGTTGTATTAATGTGATAATTATCCTGTGTACAATAGAGTTTCAAGTTTCGTTGCCGCGCAAATGACTTTATAAAAAAGATGATATTTCTATATTCATTTTCATTTCATTTGGAATTTTCTATAAATGTTAAAAATAGCTAAATCTCTTTCTGATAATCCGACTTTTATACATTTATATTGAAAATAAAACTTTTACAAATACGAGAAAATTGTAAATTTTAATTTGCTCAAATCGAATTTTTGGATAAAAATAAGAAGCTAAAAATAAATCACTGAAATTGGATTGCCTTTTTTTCATTGTAATATAAATACCAAATTCCCTCATAAATTAAGCATCGGAATTCGGGGCCAAAAATCCTAAATCAAACTCTGTGTACATCATTAAAATTTTATAGTCCTCGTAAATTGTGTCCATTTCAATAAAAATGCCGATTTTCTTAAACTAACTGTTTTTCTTATACAAGCAAATGGTTTTATTTCTCATCTATAAACAAAACTTTTATTTTTCTTTGTTAGTTTTTTGTTTTATACACATTTTTTTATCTTTTTACTTTTTTTTATTTTAATTATTATTATAAAATTTCTCCTAAGCGCTGCTTCTTGGCAACCCGTTTTTTTTACAATATAAAATAAATCAGGAATGATTTATTATTCCGTGTTTGCAAGTTAATATAATTCCAGTGATGTAATGCATCATCACGAATTTATCGTTGGCGTTAAACTACCATTGCATATAATTATCTTAACCGCGTATGAATCCGCTCAACCGGGGAGAAGAAGAAAAAAAATTATGACGTGCGAGAGTTATAACATATATAGAGCAGACAAACATCAGACCCACGCAGGCGCCTAAATAACATCACTTTTTGTCGACAAATGCTGCAGATCTGATGTTGGCTATAATCGAGACCATAGTTACCATAGTTTCGCACTTGGCAAGTTTGCTTATTAACATGCCAGGACACATTACCATCAGGAAACGTGCAATTTTTTTACCAATAATCACACTTTTTATAAAGAAAATATTTGTTTATAATAATTTTCAGCAACACTACTGCACGGTGGAAAAATAAATCCGACAATCAATTAAAAATCAAAAATTCAAATTGCTTTGAATAAAAAAAGGAAAAAGGGAAACATTTCTCCAGAGATCCCTTTGACCTGATTTTTAATCGAATCTGTAAATAAGAATTTTTATACTTGTAACTTTCTTAATTTTGCTGGGTTCTTTCCTCCCTTTGATTATTAAGAGTTGAAAAGATAAATTGGAAAAAGTTGTTGCAAAGTTTGATTATCACTTTTGATGTATCGATTTTGAATTTATTATTTATTAAGAAGAAATAAATTTAATTACCTTAATGAAATTCATTTTCGATTCTGACGATGAAACAGAGCTAAGTATTTTTTTATAGAGTATCTGATTAAATGAATTTCGGAAAATGTGTTTGCAACCACGTATAGCAAGTTAAAGAAGATAGTATGAACCCATTCAGAGGATAATGAGAAAATGGTCGAGGGATCAACGGGCCAGGAGTCTAATCAAACTCTTTTTCGTTGGATTTTCATTTCAAGATTTTTCCTTTTCTTAATTCAATTCTTAACTCACCATGAAAATTTCATGATTCAAGTTTTTTTTTTTTTCAAAACACAACTAAAACAAGTAAATTAAATTTGAGACTAACATTTTTTAATTAAAAGTTTTTACTTTTAAAAAAGAAGAGGCAAAAAAGGCAAATTAAGTTTCAGTATATAAAATTTAAATTTTAACATTAAAGTTAAACATGAGTATAAAAAGTAAGTATTTAATTATTACAGAGGACTTAATAATTCAATATAAAAAAGTGTTAAAACATTTATAAGAGTTAAATTCTGAAAATGTATCGCATTTATGATTTAATGTTTCGGAGAACATTTTCGTGGATTAAGGTCGGTCTACATAAATAATTTTAAGTATCTTTTCTGTCAACAGACCGTGGTTACGTGCATACAAATGAAGATTTGAATTCAGTTATAAATTATCCCTCGACGTAAATTAATATTTACGATAATGCCGAGAGATAATGAGATTACGTAAAGTGTTATTCAATAATTTTATGTTACAAAATTTTTTTGCATGAAACATTAAAATTAAATTTAAATGTTTATTTTCTTATTTTTATATAACATGTATTTTTCTGCATTGAAAAAATCTTTTACTGAACATTCATACCAGTGCTTTGTTATTCGTAATTGAAAAAGAAATTGAAAAATTATTTACATTTTTGTTTCTGTTATTTCTCTTATATATAAAATGAATTCCAAATATAATGAAGTTAAAAATTGTGAAACAATTTCTCGCTGTAGGAATAAAATGAAATATTATAAATGCACACATTTTGCATACTCCTGTGTTTTACAAAAAGTTTATGGCTATTAGAGTTGAGCTCATCGATATACCGTTGCTGCAGCGAAAACGAATAACATTGTCATATAAACTATATCTATAACTGTAACGTAAGTTACGATTAATTTATTAACACATTTTGCTAAATGTCATAACTAAATTGCTTTCGAACAACTAGTTGTTGCAACTACTTTTTGCAATTTATTATTTCATTTCAAATTGCAAATTTATTTAAAATATAAATAAAAAAAGCTGCAGGAAATTAAGTTACCACTAAATTTTATGAATATCTGTACTGACAAAGATGGATGTTACAAGATTGACAATAACCGTAATTAAGACAATAATCGTAACAATAAACTGTAACAATTAACAGGAAAATGAACACTTATAAAACAAAACATGTTGAATAACAATATTTTATCAAATGATTGAAATTACAAATTGAATCCAAAAAAGTTTATGCAGCGAGGAAAGATCAAAAGAAATTTTATGTCAAATTTATTTGTCAATCAAATTCTGCAAAAATGACAATATCTTTTGATGTAAATGAGAAAAAAAAGTTTATAACTTTTGCAGGGTGTAAAATTTTGTTTGAAAATATCTGTATATCATTTTGTCAGTCAACATTTTGTTTAAAGTTATTATGTAGTAGAACATTAATTATTTGAACTTTTATAGAGTTTACAAAATTGTGTTTGAATTTATTTACGCCTACCCTCTGAAAGTTGAATATAAAAAATAAAATATCGATTTCTTTTATCTCCCAGAGTTCTCAAACAGAAAATTGAATTGAAAGTTTCGTCAGAAAAAAACTTTATGATTCGATTGGTCATCTTGACATCTGTTTCGTATCATTTTTTATGCACGCATGTTGCGTCGAAAAATTTCTTCTTCTATAAAAGAAAATTGTATATCCAAAAATTTTTTTCTGCAAAATAATTAATGATCCCGAAAGCGCTTTTTATTCCCAACTATTTGATCGCTCTTTTTAAGAGAATCTTCACCCATTATTAGCCTGCAAAGCTCCCCTTTAGAAAATAATCAGCAAATCCTTTAAGATTGCAATAATTCAGTGTCATTGATACAAAAAAAAGTCACCATATTTTGTTCTTAAATATATAACTGTATTTCCAAACATCAATAAAAGAATCATTTTCGATGTGACCGTAAACATTTTTATTGGTGAATTTTTAAGTGGCATTTAAAATGCCGCTTAATATTTTACATCGAAGAACAAAATAAATTGAGAAACACTAAAAAACATTTCCAAATAAGCTTGAAAAATAATTTAATACGAACTAATTTATTCTTCTTGTTTTAAATTTTAATCATTTTTATTTGCATGTATTATATGACACTTTTTCTAACTTTATGACTTGAGTTTTGCTGAAAATATTTTATGATTTCTGTGATCCTATAAAAATGTTGCAGTTATAGCATACAAATGCAATAAATATTCAACTTTATAACGATTTCATTAGTCAGATGGCAAAAATGACACTTTCAATTATTTAAGAACAGAAAAAAGATATATATTTTTTTTAGTAAAATCTCACGTTCACTTTTGAGCATTACAAAAATCGAAAGTACATTCGAAAGTAAATTTACAATTGGAAGTACATTTAGTTTATTCACACGTTTTTTTTGCTCGTCGAATTTCATAAAACAGAAAACCTTGGTATCGACTTTTTTTATGTCAATAATGATATATTTCAAAAATCATATCTTTAGAATAAGATTTTTAAGTTTCTTAAGCTTTGCTTGTAAATTAAATCCCAGTCGGTTTTAATTTTATTTTTAATTTTTATTTGAAACTCTGGCTCCATTTATATCTATCATTTTTCACTCGTCATTAATCAAATGCACAACCTAGTGAAAAATAATAACAGAGCTTCAGATTATCCGTCAATTTTAAAAAACGAGTTATTCTGGTTTTATAGAAAAACAAAAACAACCCTAAATCCTTTAAAAGCAAGTTATTAACTTTCTACTAATCCGCTTTTTAGAAAGCTGTTATTAATGAACTGGTTTTGTAAAAAGCCATTGTATATAATACAAAGTGTGAAACTTTTTTTTTGTATTCTTCCACTTTTCGACTGGTTTTTATTCTCGTCACGAAAATACAATTAAAAGGAAAAGTTTGGGAAAAGAAAAGTCACTCCGCAGGGTACAGTTGTTATAAAGACGCTGAGTGCACTTAAGAAGAAAAATATTGTATCCAAGAAAAATTGACAATTAATCATTTGGTTACGAACTAATTTTTATTTTATTTGTTAAATTATTTGTAACATAATTAATTATAAATGTCAAAATAATTTTAGTCAAGTTGTCCAAAAACTGTAAATTGAATTTAATGTTTAGAAACAATAATAGATTTGCATAATAATTCATTTATTTTCCGAAAGTTTTTTTGTAATTAAAAAATTTTATCAGCGTATGCTCGTGCTTGTGTTTACAAAGTACGATAATGTCCGGCGGTGTGATATATTCGGGTTGTGTATAAAGTTGTTTTCGGGGGATATTATAGGTCTGCTATGGAAAGCGAGGTGATGCAAATTTGCATAAACCGACATTACACTGAAAGAAAAAGGAAAAGTTGTATGTTTGCTATGAATACGACATTTTAGTTTAAATTAAAACATTTTTATCACAAAATTTATGTTACATCTTTTTATTTTTCCTAAAATATTATAATATGAAAAAATTAACAAAACCATTTTACTTTACAAAGAGTAATAATTTCTCCAAATTAATTTGAATTTATTTGGAGGAAAAAATTAATTTAATGATTTAAATAATTAATTATTATATTTTTTTAACCAAATCAAAACATTCTTATTAAAAAATTATATGTTGTTCAAAAAATATAATAATTAACATAATATTTTACTCTATAGTAAGTATTAATTTATTATTAAAAAATAATTATTAACACAATATTTTTCCTCAATTAATCTGAATTTATTTGTGAATATAATGGCAGATTATGCGCTCACATGCACACATTGATGTATTTGATATACATATATAACAACCATTATCTTTGGAATATTAAATAACATTGAATTTAGAATAATATATATGTATCAACAATAATTAATTCAATAAACAGGATAACAATTTCAAAATAAAATTCACGTACATAAAAAATATAGTTTAAATAAATTCACTTGCAGGGAAATAAGAAAAGAAAAAAATATCACATTTTGTACGCCCCAGTTCCTTCAAAATATTATTGTGTAAGTAGAAATTTGTGTAATGCAATTTATTTTAGTACATGTCGTATAACATTTCACAAGTACTTGATGAGTATTGTGCCGACTCTTATCAGCATTGCCGAGAGAGTCATCTGTGCAATCTATAAATGCTTTATACGTGTTCCACAAGTCCAGAATGCCCTGTAAATGTTGTACACACACATTTTAAAAAATCACCATACAAACTGCATGTTATATTATGTCATGCATATTTTATCTCCGGTTGTATTTTCAACAAAGTGCGTTGCCTATATACTTTACTTTTCCTTTACACATTATATACATGCATTAAATTACTTAGCTTTTTCTTTTCCCTATGAAAGGAAAAACTTTTGAATAAAAATTGAATTAAACTAATCGAATTTTTGCTTCAACATCATGTAATATAAAATAAATTCGGAGATTCAATTTTTCATTTCGTTTTTGATATTTCAATTTCAATATATCTACACTTACTTTAATTAAAGAAATATTTTTAAATTGGTTATTAACTTCATTTGCGCACAATAATTATAATTTAAATTAAAATTTAATATCAATTAAATAATCAACGTTAACTATACACAAATGTAATTTAAATAATATTCAATTGATAATTATTTAATTGCATGTATAATTTCAAGTTTAAAAGAAAACGATTTGTTTAAATTTGTGTCAATAAACTATAGTTTATTTTAAATTTTTAATAATTTAAAGTTGAAGTAAGGTTTTGAGCTAAAAAACCTTACTTTTGTATGTCTTTTAAAATTCAAATCTCGCTGAAAGGAGTGAATGCCTAAATTCGAAAACAAAGTTGCATCCTTCATTCCGTCAATCGGAAAAGAAAATTGCACCTCGGATGATCCACCGAGGACAATTTCCTTTCCGCAAGAAGACGATCGATCCTCGACAACGAAAGAAACGAGGAAGTGTTCACACAGACTAGTAGTTACTTCCGGTGATTCAGAAAAAAAGGCTTTCTCTTGGGGGGCGGGGGGGGGGGGTTTCGAGGGCGCAAGCTCTTTAAAATCCATACTACCTACTGGGGCGCCATCTGGCCGGCGCCAAAAGTCATAACTTGGGGTAGGGAAAATTTTCTCGGGGTGGGGAAGAAGTGTGGTAGGAGGGCACCAAACCAACCACCGTAGAATCATACAAGTGGCGGCATTTCCACGGTACGAAGTGTAACGGAGCACGTGTGCAGGCTGAGTTTTGGTTGCAAGCTGCAACTCAGTTTGGCACGACCACGCGTGCAGCTTACTGCTCTGTAAATCATGATGAACATTTTTTTTTTAGTGTTCTTAAAAAGAAAATTGTGAAAAATCTTTTATGTTAGTTTCAAAATTGTTTACTCTGTAAAAATAAAAAATGTACTGTTCTTTTAAACAGAGTAAATTTTTTTAGCAGGGCAGTAAAATTGTTTAGAATTTGATTAGGATAAAAAATGGTTAAAGTTTTATCGGAGTTTAAGTTTGACAAAATGTTTAGAGAGAAGTGAAAACTTTTTCGTGGGTTTGTGAACAATTTTCACTGGGGTAAAACGGTGGAACTTTGGCGTTGAAGTATTTATATGGATTTCATTTGTCGACAGGTAATCATAAATTCAGTTTTCACTTTGGTTTGCGTTTTTTCTTTTAAATCAATGTATCGCATATAATTTCATGTACAGTTATTTCCTAACTTAAAACTCAATTTAACTTTTGTTACGAACAAAACAGGCTGAGTGATAATTGATGCGAGTTTAGCCGTAGTCTGTAGAGACTCTCGTATCATTTAAATGCATTTGATGGAATTGTTTCTCTGTCGCAAAATTTTTTTCCCATTAACTGTTATAAATTGAGACAAATTGATTTGAAAATTTTAATTCATTGAATTTGCGAACAAAAAATGAACTTTCATTTGTTCGGGGATTTTTTTAAATTATATTGTCTTAAAATTAAATTGTATAAATGTCAACAAAATATATTATTAGAAGCAAAATTAAACGAAGATTTAATAAAATACATCATTTTACGATGAAATTATGTTAATCCTGTGAAATTTCATGCCTTGAAATTGCTTGGTTTATAGATTAGCTTATAACTTATTTATCCTAAAACTATTACAGGGGCTTTTACTTTAATACCATTAATCTCTCATTTTGATTTAATTGGTTAGTTAAATTCACCATTATTTTCGTTGATTATTATAGTTGAAAAGTGAAATTTATCAAAATTTAATTAAACCGTTTCCCACAGAAAACCATATTTGCAACTTTATCAAATTAGGTATGATTCTGCAAATTAAGAATCGTGTAAACAGAAGTCTACTCTGCATGTCGCAACTTAATGAAATAAGCACTTCATTTGAATAAACATGTGAACGCGATGTTCGTGTGTGCTTTTATTACTAACATTCTAAGTAAACTTTCTACTTTACGAGCTGGCAAACTTATTAGAAAAAAAGGCTTCTATAAAAAGCATTACAATTAATTTATTCAACTTAGTGTTATAATATTTTGATTAAATGTCAATAACTAAAGTGGATTAATCAATTCCACGAAAATAATCTAGATCAATGCATCCAAATAAGCGAATTAAAAAGTTTTCACCATTAAAAGTTAGAACAACATTTTTTCTCAAACTACTTTTAGTTTTTTTTTGTTCATTCTTTTTTTGAAAGTTCGAAATAAAATTTAAATGATTTATAAATTTGAATTCTAAAGACAATTTATTTGATCAATTAATGGACGATCATTCAATATCAGACGTTAAACGAATAAAGGATTTATTAAATATTGTTTATCGCATTATTTCTGTTGATCGTGATTGATGACCAGCAAATATTTTTATCGAATCGTCTGTTATTGCTGTATGATCAGCAGAAACTGCGATTGG
The DNA here is from genome assembly GCA_022817325.1 of Idris sp. 1 HC-2018. Classification (NCBI taxonomy): domain Eukaryota; kingdom Metazoa; phylum Arthropoda; class Insecta; order Hymenoptera; family Scelionidae; genus Idris; species Idris sp. 1 HC-2018. The sequence continues at coordinate 5,648 of JABFPM010000569.1, read as the reverse complement.
GGTGCAGAGAAAATATTATTTAACTACACAGAATCATACATTAATTTCACATTTTTCTTCTCCACTTTTTTGTATAAATACAAAAATGTGAATCAAATATTTAACTTTATAAATTTTATATTACTTTTTAAATAAATATATTTTATATACTGTACAAAATATATTATAACATAAATATTCAAAAATATTTTTATTTGTCCGAAAATTCCATAATTTATTATGAATGAAAAAAAAATCGAATTAATTTTATCGCATTTTCATTGCAAAAAAAGAGCTCATGTATTGAATTTCAATCGCCATGTACGTGGCTTGTGAGCTTTATTCAAATGCGAGTCTTTATTCACGCTACATTGAAGTGAAATTCCCTTGTCACAGAGGATTTGGGATTCACTTAGATTAATTTAACTTACCAAAAGTAAGTTGGACTGCTTAGTGGTTAATTTAAAAATAAATTCAGTAAACACTATTACTTTTTTTATAATAAAAATAAAAATTCCTACAAATTTTCTTCTTTTCTATTATCCTAAAACCAAAGAAAAAATGTATCAACCTGACTACATTGTACCACACAGATTTACTTAGATTTTCATAATAAATTCAAAGACTTTTATTGAAAATGTTATACTTTACATACATTGGGAATAAAATGTATATGAATATATAGCAAAAAGTAATAGAATTTTCTATTTCAATTTAGCAGACATCAAAAATAAAAGACATTTTTAAAGTTGATGTTTCTTGCAGGCATGACGGTCAAAGTAACGAGCAACTTTGAGAAAGCAAAAAGGAAGTGCCAAGTTAACGCCTCTTTCGATCGATTGTGATTATTATTATTGCAGTTATGAGTGCCACAGTGAACATCAGTGAACTCGCCAGAGACGGCAATTATATTCGCAAAGCCGTGGAGTATGTTAACTCGATGCGACAGTCGTTGATGCAAAAGGAAAAGGATTGCCAAAGTTTGTCAATAAAAAATGTCGAACAGAGTGACAGTTGTGGCATCGTCTGGGACAACATTACGTGCTGGCCCACTGCTCCGGCCAACTCGTTCATAATAATGCCGTGTTTTGAGGAGTTCAACGGCATCAAATATGACACCACACGTGAGTTAACACGACAACTAATAATAAGAGTACAAACTTATGCAGCACATTGCATAAAAAATGTATTATGCTTAAATAAATCAGTTCACGTTAAATCAATAGAATCGGCAGAAAGCTTTCTGAAAAAATATTATTAAGCAGGTAGTTTGCAGAATTTGTTTGTATATTTTAGATCTATTGTTAGAAAAATTTATTTCAATTTTAAAAGATGTAAATGTATTTGTGTATACCGAGTATTTATGCAAAATTTATGCAAATAAATTGCACATGAAGTTTGCATAATATTTGCACAAATCTAAGATCAATTTTTATATACGATTTATGCAGAAATTTGTATATACTTTATTTGGACTTTTGGAAATAATTTTGAAAAATAAATGAACAGATTTTGTTGTTGTAACAGGTGTATCGAAAGTTCTTATGTACCGTAAAATTGGGTAAAGTCGATCAAAATAGGTTTTATCCAAACGTAAGTTTCAAGAATTTCCTTGTACATGTACAAGAATTTTCATTTACGATTAAATTTATTTTATAAAGTGTATAAGAAAATCACATTTCTCTCGGAAAATGATTGTCCGACAAAAATCGCTACTTTTTATTACTTGCCAATTGGTTTTTAATGGTTTAAAAGTAGCGGAACGATTTAATGCTTCAGTACTTATTGCTCTGGAACGATAAGTACATTCTTAAGACAAAATGTAAAATTACACATGTTTTTACGTTGAATGTCACGAAAAAGTACGAGCCCGACGAATAATTACGTAAAATACAACGAATTATTTCGCAATTTTGTAAAAATTCGTGCGAGTAAAAATAAACTATGCAAATTAATTTTTCGCGCCGAGTATAATTTTACACAGCGCACTAGCTTTTGTCGTTTCGGGTAAGGTTGGGTATGGCGTGGCTATGCTCACACTATATAAATGTATTACTTTTTATTTTTTGGATTTATATTTTTACAATTATTTAAGTATATTTCTATAATAATTATAAATGTTGAAAAAAGATATTTGTTATAAACACTGATTAAAAATATAGGTTAATTACTATTTGAAAAGCTGTCAATGCTGTTGTTCGTAACTAATGTAATTTTTCGTAACCATGCGCGTACTTTTACGCGATACTGTGAAAAAGTTCGTAACATTTTGCGGCATTAATAGTTCGTTCCTTTGTGTGTACTTTTACTAATCTTTTCTAAGAGTGTAACGCTTATATCACAATTTTGGGTAAAGTATGCCTTCTTAGGAGAAAAATCTCACTTCTTTTTTCAGTGTTATTTGGAATTTTTCAAGGCATACAGTAATGTTTTGGATTATTTACTTAAATTATTATTTGCTTGTGAAAAAAAGTCCGAAAAATTAAAATTTAAAATAGTAATGCTTCCGACTAGTCAAGTACGATATTTTCTCTTACAAGTGCGGCAAATGTGCCATTTTTAGTGAGAAAATAATTAATTAAAGATAAGAAAAAAATTAAATAATCATTCTCACGAGCAAAACGAGTAAGCGGGGGTCCAGAGGTGGAGCCCCGGCGGGGGGTTCGGGGGAGGGCGGAGCGTTCCCTCCCGAGAAAAGAAAAACATTTTTCAATGAAATTTTAAATGAATATTAAACATATTATCTTACGAATATTGCAATAAATATTTAACAAATAAACGACAATTTATTATATTTAAAATAAAAAATAGTTCAATTTTTTTTCTTTTTAATGTAATTTTAAACAAAAGTTAAATACAAAATCTTTTGAATAAATTCGAATTAAAAATCAGTTGGAAACAATTATTAATTAGAAAATTTTAAAACATTTGAATAAAGTTTGGTATTTAAAAGAACAACAAGTTTCGGCGGGGAACGAATGCGAATGCAGACGACTTAATTAAGTGGTGGTCAACTTATCCCACTACTCCCACCTAATTATCGACGCTCAGCGAATGGGACGCGCTTTCTTCAGTTGGAGAAAAACTTGTTTCTCCAACTCTTAAAAATGGGAGAAATGGGCATTTTTACCGCACGTGTAAGAGAAAAAACTTTGATATATACATATGTCATAGGCATATAGAGAAATCAGACATTCAGCTGAATAGCGCCATTTAAGAGAATTTTTATAATTTATAATAATTTTCTTCTAAATGTCTAGATATTTTAGGCAATCAGTTGAACGCCAAATGGCTTTCGGGCAATTAGAGGACTGGCTATCATTTATAATACAGTTACTGGAAATATGGATCTTTCATGCGAAATTCGCATCAAATATAGTGATTTAATTCTTTTATTATAGTGTTTTAAAATTTGATGATGTCTCTAAAGCCGTCGTTTTGACCTAGTAATAGGAGTGGCAGCAAAATACAAGTTATCCATACACTGCAAAAAAATTTGTACACGCATTTAGTTTTACAATGACATCTTGTATATCCTTGACTTCTTGTAAAAGAATTCGCTGTTGCAACTTTTCTCAAACTTACAGTTTTTTGAAGGTTAATCATGGAAAGTTTATTTAATTTTTCTGGACAAGGATCAATCTCAGCTGGAATATACAGTTGTTTTAATACACCAACCTTTGTTCTAAGTTTATATAAATCATTTTGGACTTCCATATGTCACACTCCAAAATTATTCTATATATTGTTAATTAAAATGTTACATTTATACATTTATATCTACTAATATTATGAAGAAATTATATAATAATCATTTGATATATTATAATTTTATATTCTTTCTAATGTAACAAACATGAAAAGAGTTATACAACTTCATTTTATGAGAAAAATCATGAATTTACTTCTTGAATAAACATTGCCCAAGAAGAGCTGGGCATTCTTATCATTGCCCGAATTTTCATCATTACCCGTAACATATATAATGCCAATCTAAAAATAATGTACCGAACACGTTTCTGATACAAGTCGATTTCTTAAATCCAATACTTACAATCAAATTGTTTTTTTTACAATTTCAACTATTTTTCAATATGTATATCTGATAAAATAAGTTTTTACGGCAACTATAATTCTGTATAATTTGTTTTTATTTGAAATCCGTTATAGTTGTTATGCAAATAATTATATCATATTTTGCCAGCATTGCGTATACGCAACATTTTGTTTCTCTACGTCAATGATATCTAATTTCTTTTTACTACAGTTTTTTTTAAATTTAGACTTAAAAAACAAATTTACATGTAAAAAATACATATTGCTTAAATTTTCTTGGTTCGGTATTTATTTAGAATTTACATTACGGAATTCACATTCATTCATTAATTCACATTAATTTAGAGTTATTCTGAGTTCAAATTATGGGTCATTTTAAGATTTTTCAATGGTTATTTTAGGATATTTCTTGAATATTTCTGTAAACTTTCCGTAGTCATTTTAAGGGTATCTTTTGGTCCTTTTGGAATTATTCTTGGGTCGATTTAAGGTCTTTTGCTTTATTTTAAGGTATTTTAGGGGGTTATTTTGGATTTATTTTATGATCATTTTAGTTAAAATCGTCCCGAAATCATTTTAGGGTATGTGAAGTGTTATTTTGAGTACATTTTGGGGTCATTCATAATTTATGGGGATATTATTTGAGCTATTTCTGAGTTCTTTTAGAATAACCCCGAACCCAGATTATAACAGGGGTTCTGACGTGATGTTCACTCGAGCATTTTTCATCATTTTTGTTTTAACCGATTCCCGAAGGTGTCATGGCGGCGTTAAATTTAACAGCTGATCAGTGTGCCAATTAACATTGTCATTTATTTGCTGTTTCTTGTTAATAAAAAAATGGCAGATAATTTTCGGATTTATTGGTTACAAATACGAGGAGAGAACTGCCACATACACATCGTTTTTATGTTATGTCAAACGTTTAATTATTTAATTTTTCTTGTTAACGCGTTTATATACCCGAACGAAGCCGGGTTATTTGGCTAGTTTAATTATAATTGAAAAAGATGTCGCTGTATAACTGACACATTGTGAAGATGTATTTCTTTTGACATAAAAGTAAATTAGTTTTAAAATATTATTATGATTAAAAGTTTATTCAAATTGTTTTATAAATCAAATTTCAAATTTGTTAAAAAATATTTTTATAAAGCTGTAATTTAAAAAAACTTAAAATTTATAAAAAAATTGTTTCACATTTATTTTTAAACGAAAATGTAAGGCTAAAATTACTCAAATTGAAAGTCAATGTAATTGTGAAGTTTTTTTTTACTTAACCCATTAAGTCATCGCATTCATTACAATGAACGTTTCTCAAAAATCGAAATTTTGATTTTGTATGAAGTTTTTTCCAAATTTTTTGTATACATCATGTTTGTTTAGCAACCATAGAACGCAAAAAACAAGAAATTAGAGCAACTAATTTTTAATAACAAATTTTATTGCAAAAAAAAGAAAAAAAAATTAACAAAAAATCATTTGTTTAACTGTTTTAAGAGTAATTATCATATTCAAAGTCGTTTTTAAGCCGTACACTGAGAGAATTATGATTTTAAAAATTACTATCAGTGCTAGTAAACTAAATGCATAAAGCACTTATTACATTATAT
>JABFPM010000568.1:0-26991 GCA_022817325.1 Idris sp. 1 HC-2018 | reverse complement strand
GCACGTATCAAAATCGATTGACGCGCTTTGAAATCAGGAATCGAGCGTTCTCGCTCGGTGTTGTGTTGCTCTCGGCCTGGCGGTCGTTGTTTCGTTTTGGCCTCGTGGGAACGCGTTGGTGGCCAGCTGCAGCGATTGCTGGGAGAGTACGTGACGCTCTCTCTGTGTGTGTACGTGCGAACGGCCATCGCAGCACACCGACAAGGGCGCGCGCAATTGCTATTGCGGTGGCGGTCGCCAGGGGGCGTTCGGGGGGCACTCCCAGAGAGCCGCGATACACATACCGGGCCCGAGGCGCTGCAAAGCAAAACTGTGTTGGCGCGCGTAAATACGCACACAGACACAGAGTCACTCAGAGAGAGCAGACATTCCAGAGAGGCGCCGGCCAGTCTGAGGCACACCTGCACGTTCGGTTGAATCACGGCGCCTCCGACATAACACAACCTACGTTCACTTCGTTCTCTCCTCCAGTTCTGTCCTTTTCTCAACGTTTACTTCCTTCTCGCGCTTTTTCATTTATCTTTCTTTGTCGCTTTATCATGCAAAATGTATAAATATAATGAAATACAAACGTATTGTTAAATGTACAATTATAAATGCTCGCTTTTTATTTCAAACTTTCTTAACGGTTTTCTTAAATGGTTACAAATTTTGTAATATTTTGAAATCCAAAATTGGACATTTTCATTGAATGTACTGCGGAGTAAATAGTTATAAGAAAAACTTTGTAGAAGAATTTGGAGGAAAAAATGCTGATACTCAATAAATGTTGGCAACATTTTGTTGTAATTTTTATCCTAGGGGTCACTGCGGTTCCGGTTTTGAGTCTGCAAGAAAAAAGTTATTGTTAACAATTTGTGATGCAAAATAGTTTGTATTATGTATATTGGTTGGTAAATAATACAAGTTGGCTGAATGCTGTACAATTTTTGTTGTACTGTTAATTATTTTGCTGTTAAATCGCGACTTGCTGAATTATAAACAGCACTGAGAATGAGTCGGGAAAATCTAGCGGAATTGGTCGCAGGTGTGCCGATGGAGGAGCTATGTTAGTTCATGTGTGACCCTGAATGACCTTTTTAGGTCAGCGATTGGGGCGGTGCAACGAAGGTGTGACCATTTTGTTGCGTACACTTAATTTCATTGCAACTTATAATTATTATATTCCCATCTTGAAAATTTTATTACACATAATTGAAACTAATTTATAATATTTATATTTTGTGCTGTAGAACATTTTAAATATTTTTGTGTTATTATTATACTGTAATATTTACAAACAAGATTGATACCAAATATAAAGTACACATGAAGTATGAATACACATGAATACTCGCTGAAAGTGCAACAACACCTGTTAAACTTGATTCATTAATTTAGCGGATGTGAAAAAATGTTATATACATATATATATATATACAAACAGGCTTTGTCAGTTGTTTCAATTCCCTTGCTTTTGAACTCGAGCATTGATGAATGTTACATCAGTTGTCAAAGCTTTTAATGCCTGTTACTGAACTGTTATTTCGTTGCAAAGAACAATTTTTGATTATAAAACCAGATATTTTCCAGTTCAACGTTTCCGACTGTAGCCTTTTATGTGTATTTTGGTACAAGTATGTGAAACTAAAAAAGGAACAGTTGTTTTATGTTTTTTTTGTGTTAAAAATTATTAAGAATAAAAAAGAAAAAGTAAAGTCTAACTAATTGGAATATTTGCAAGGTAAATGTTAATAATATCCGATTCGGATTCACCTCAGAGATGCGAGCTGAATTTACGATACCACAATCTGGTTTGGATTCAGGCTGGAAACGAGCCGGATATAAAATTGGGTACAATGAAGAGGTCTTGCATAACATGCATAAATAATAAAAGTCAGTTGAGAAAGGTTTTAAAATTTATACAAGATTACGAAGTTTCTTTTATTATTATTGGACTTTTATATCGCACGAAAAAAATCAGTATTTTTTTCAATTTCTTGTAAAAAGGTAGTTTAGAAATAAAATGTAGTACATTTCAGAAAATATAAAGATAATAGTTTCTACTTTTTTAATATTGAATTTAAATAAAATGGAATAACTTTGAAAACAATTTACTGACTTCTATAAAAAATACGATTTTTCGCACCCTAATAAGAACCCGTACAAATTAATCAATTAAAATAGAACCATTTTTATGCCATTGAGATTTAAATAGTTCTCCGTTATACTGCTTTAAGGGTTCCACCGGAAGTATATTACGGTGTTGGGTTAACACTCTTCCGGTTGTGGAAGTCCAACATTTAAAAAAAACTTACTTTATTTAATTTGTGTATTCCAAATAAATAACTACATAAATCCGGAAAAAACGGGTTAAACATAATTTACTTAGACAATAATGCAAAATTTCATACTCATTTCCGCAAATTAAAGTTTCATGCATTTTTGTCTCAACCAGGGTAGTTGTTTAATAAAAGCATTTCTCACGCTCGCATATAAATAACAAAATGAAATGTTTTTTTGGAAAAAAAGGAGAAAAAATGTTTAACAAAAAGAAATGAGTCATCGTTTTTGGGTGGACGTTGTATTTGGGTTAAAGCATTGTGCCTTTTGGCTGTGCGTCCGCGCCGACGAATGCGAAGGGTAGATCTTTTTCTCGTTTCGAGATCGATGAGAGACACGACACGATAGGTCTTCCATGATATTTAAAGGCTCGCTCGTTTAAAAGTACGTACCTGACGCGCTGAGACACTTCTCTCTTGATGAGAAGAATTCCGCTGCTTAGTGTCGGATTAAAATCTAGAAACTCCGCACATATAGGTAGGAGTTCTTTCCAGATCAAAGCAGCTGCGCCAATAATAATAATGAAATTCCGTAAATGAACTAGCCACGGATAAAGACTTTATTGAATACTTTTGCACCTAAATAATACAGCCTCAGATGCAACAAGATGTACAAATAAAAGTTGATTTTTTATTTAATTTTAAGGTCGTCTTACTTTGACTAGCTAGTCAAAGTACAATGATTTCATTTAGAACGAAAATTCGCTATTATAAGTTCTTGAAATAAATAATCATATTAAAAGTGATAATTTTTTAATGCATAAGTCAATTTTAAAATTCTTGTTTTATATGAGGAATTCTACAGATATTTTCCTTTTAGCGGTTTTTTCATTTATTTATTTAGCAATTGTTAAAGGTGTTAACTCTTTAAATTTTCATCGGGCTCAATTTTGTGTACGTTTGAGAGGCCAAGGAACAAGGAAAAAATAGTTTTGAAGGTGTGCCCTGAGTTTCAAAATTTCGACTTTTTTATTGCTGCAATGAAATTGTATATAAAATTGTTTTTGATAGCATGTTTAAAGGTGTCAGCCTTAACATTTCTAAGGGCATCACTATTTTTGTGTCTATTTTAGAGGTCAAAGAACAAGAAAAAAAATAGTCCCAAAGGTGTGCCCTCAACCAGAAAATTTTCAATTTTTTTACGAATAAAAGAATATTTTCTGCAAAATCAATCATATAACTAAAATCAACATTATCAGTATACAATCTGACCAGTTTTTGCATCTTTTGATCATTTGTTTAAATTCAAATGTAACACATGATTTTCAAATTTTAGGCAAATATTTTCTTTATTAAGTACATAGAGATTAATTATGTTAATTGTTAAATAATAAATAAAATTTAATAATGATACTTGAAAAATGCAATATAACGAGGTTTTTCAAGAGTTTTATGTTCCGAATAAACGGGTTATCTGTTAAATGTATCACGTTATTTGGATAAAAAACGTTATTATCGATAATTTGGTGAACGGAAAACGTTTTTACACCTTAACCATAATTTTTTATTGAAATTACAATTATTTCTGGTTATATGTTTAGCCCTTCGATTATGTCACTTTACCCTCCCACCTTTTTTTTAAAAAATCATTATTATTAATGTTTTGGTAAATAAAAAGTTTCTTCTCAGCCAAGGCAACACAAAAATGGATCCAGTGTGAAAAATGTACATTGTGGGCCGATAAGCAATGTGGATTACCTGAAGACGAGCAATTTGTTTGCGATTTTTGTTGTTGAATCATAAATATTATTTAAGTATCACCTTAATAACCTTATACATTTATTTGTGTATCTTAATTAGTTTAATTAAAAAATAAAATAATAAATTAAGACGTAAAATTCATTGATATGGGCTTATTTTCCATTAATTTATAACCATGTCACTTTACCCACTCTTTTCGTGAAATCGCCATTTTGGCCATTTTTTAAAATTCAAGTGTAGATCTGTATTTTAATGTATACATTAGCTGTAAATTCAAGTACTTGTTAAATGATGGTCCAATTATACGAAAAAACTCATGCCAATTATAATTTGATATGATATGTTGCTACAGCTAACGTTTTCTCTTAGCCATGTCACTTTACCCCACTCTGTCTATTTGATGTTTCATCTTATAATTTTTTTTGTCTATAAATATTATGAAAGTTGAGAAATATTAGATTCCCCATATAACTTAATGTTTTTTCATGCATTTCATATACTTTCAAGTTTAAATAACTCGATAAAAGAATCGTAAACTTGCATAAACAAATAAATTAAGAGACAAATTAAAAGATCTAAACAATTTGAGTCCATCTAATAATGCTTACAAGAACAGGACTACCTTAATGTTGAATATTTTGTAATTTTGCAGAAAATAACAATTTCATGGGATTTCTTTTAAGCAAGTGATTTTTTCATTAAAAAAGAATAAATGTCCCTTTTATTTTGTTTTTTTTCTATAAAATGTACAGGTGATAATTTTTTTCCTTTTTTTATCATTAAACAATGTATTCCACTTAAATGAAACAAGGATTGAAGTGCAGATAATATTTACCGGAAAATATAAGTGAGATAAGTTGTTGGTATTTTGTAGGACGCACGAAGAAAATGATTCATTCGGGATATTTTAAAAATGAGAGAATGACGCTTTATTTTCGCAGTATTTTCGCAGGCATTTGAACAGCTGCGCAAATAACAGTGGATCCTCGAGAATCGTGATTTTTGTTTTTCTCTTCTTTTTTTATTCTTTCTTGTCGTCTTTTTTATCTTTTCACTTCTTTCAAGCTGATAAGCTTATGTGTGCACTTATATTCACATTCTGAAAATTAGTATTCTTATTATGACATCCCACAAATGACACTTCGAACTCATAAACACCGTATCTATTTTTACCACATTCAGCTTATAATGAAATTGCAGCGCTGAAACTTGTTATAAAGATATGATTTATTGCCTCAGCTGATGAAGATGAGAGGAACCGTTTTCTTATCATTATCAAGTGTACACATATTTAGACCCAAATACTATTATTATATTTGCAGTGGATAACAAAAATAATACAAAAAAGTTAAAACAATCGAAATTTTATACATATTTCAATAAAAAGTTGCGAATTCATTTTGGAACCATAAATTGTTCCTTTCATTATTGTAATATATTGTAGAATTTATGTTTAAAAAATAATGTACACGTTACACTTCTTAAATAAGAATAAAAAACGACAAAATTGAAGAGGCACAGAGATAATAATCCTGTCGGAAAAATCGCGGCCGTGTATCCGAGAATGGCAAGTAGCGCAAATAACCCTCGCGTCTGATATGCGACTATATAGTTATATACGCGGTTCTATAATGTGGCCCTGATACGATGTTACAGTCTGTAGGCAGTCAGGAATCGGGAGGGTCGCCCCACAGCTAACACGTGCAAGGCGCACGTGCACTCACTTTCCGAGTACACTCCTAGCCTCGGGCATACAATCATCGGATGCCAAGTTTCATATTCTAAAGAAGAATTTTCGTGGGACAGAGAGGAGTCTCGAAAAAGCTTTCGATTCTCTTCGCATATAAAATTATTTGTTCCTCTTTTCAAAAGCCATATTGTATTTGGAGTTTTTAACATCAACATATTTTTTTAATAATTAAAAAAAGTTTTTAACATTATTTTTGAACTAAATAATAAGCAAAACAAGATTTATATTTGAGAAAATTTGTAGTGTTATAGACTTTTTTAGACTTCATTTTTGCGGATTTTTCATCTCGAAAGATTTAATTCAAAATCAAAATTAATTTGAAGTATTAAGTTGTAGCCAAAAAGTATGTTGAAAATGGGAGATCTAGGACTAGATTTGGAGTTTTTTTATATATTTGTAAAACTAAATTTAAATACTCATAAGAAGCTTTCCTTTGCAATTTTAAGACTTTAGCATTGAGCTAATAAGTGTCTGTAATGTAAATATTAATTTTTCTCTTTTGTTAAATTAAATCCTTAATTACTTTTTGAGCCATTTTTTTAAATTGTGTATATTTTTCGGTTGTTTTAAAACTTAAAAGATCAATTTTATAATATTTTTTTGTTAAATTTGATCATAAGCAATGTATTAAGATTAGATAAAGCGAAATGTAAATTAATCAAGTTCAATGGACTTCTACCAAATCTGGGTTGCTCTTCAAATAATAACAGAGCATATATTTTCGTAATACTTATATATAATTTACTTACAATAATTGGACAAATATCAATTTCAATAAACTCGAGATGTCAAAATTAAGCTCAATTATCGAGTTAGTATTACAAAATAAATCAAATTATATAAATCTAGAATTGGCAAATAGTTTATAAAATAAAATAAAGACATAACGGAAACAAACACGAACGATAATATATAATTCCAAGTAAAACGTGACGTCCTATCATATTATCCTGACCATATCTAATTGACATAAGATATCCGTGTGATATTTTGATTACAAAACACGATATCTCTATTGGCAGACACATTACAAGTTTCATCGTAATTGCGCATTTAATTATAACTCATTAATACCCGCAATAACAATTACACATCATAATACTTCTCTACGCCGAATTTGTAAACTTTGCAAAAAATGTACAAACTTTGCAATTTATAATACAAATTGCAAAGTAATAATTTGCAAGGTTTACGAATTTTTGGTATCAGTTTCTCAGTGTATGTAAATAAAACTTACTACTAAACTAGTTAAAAAAAGGGCCGAAAAACATTAAATAGCTTACATTTAAGGAAAAAAAGTTGACAATGTAACTTTTAAAAGGCCTGAAAGAAGCGGAGAATAACAAAAAGGTGAAAAGGTATTAGTGTGATGATGATATTATTGAATGGCTTTGGTGAGCCCGTTTGAATGAGTATATATGGACGCGTTGTGGGTGAAGGCGAGGTAAATACGCAGCGTATCGCAACGATGAACGCGATGCGGCAGGAAACGCGCGATTATAGCTGCTTGCAGCTGCATGCGTGTACGTCGCTTTACGTTCACTCGCGCGTTACGATGCACGTGCATTATTTTATATGCCTCTTCTTGCACAAGTGTACATGTTGTGGCATCGCACTGAATCTCGGCTCTTTGATTTTACGCAAGGCAAAATGTTGCCACCGCACAATATCAACATTTTATTATAAAATGACTGCGACAAAATTGTGTCGCACATAATAGGGCCTCTGCAGAGTTCACTTCACGTGTTACTTTGTGCCTGCACGTGTTCCTTGAAAAGACACTAATTAAAATTATTGAGCGTTCCGTTTAAAAGAAGACCAAATTAATGTCAGACTTTTTCGGGCTTTCGTTTAATTAGCCAAAAGCATTTGAGTCTTTTTACATTTTTATTTATAATGCAAAAAAATTTTATACGAACCGAACATTTTTATAATGAACAAAAAAACGTTTTATTCAATCGAAATTTCTATTTATTTTTAACTTAGTTTTAAATGTTTAATTAAATTACTTATTTTAATGCACAAATAAAAAAAGAAGTTAAGTTATTGTCGATTTATATATATAATGTCATATTTGATTTTCTATTTCAATATTCATAAGAGCTAGGTCATATGGCCAGTACATTTAATTTAATAATTTTGTCGCCTTATGGTCATACATGCCATATGATGTACGTGTGTACCTAACACCGTGCTAGGTCATATGTTTATAAGCTTTCAAGTTGGTCATGTGTTCGCGTCATGCTGTCGTCTGTTTGCGATCACATGCTGTAAACTAAAATGCTTTCCCAATCATTGTCCAAATGTTTTCCAGTACATTTGTACGCAATCTGTGGAAACGGCACGTTTTCATTTTTCTTCCCAGAAGCGTCTCCTTCCCATACAACCGTTTGCAAAATATTCATTTTTCGTCAAGCTGTGTTCAGCGAGAATTTTGGAAAACCCAGTCTTATGTTAATGATTTACACAGCTGAATGGTACACAGTAGGAATGGCCAACTGAAAATTCTCCCCAAATTTTATATGCAAGGAATTTGTGAATCATGAAAGGCGCACTATTGCTGGCTGTTTCAAAAAATTTATAACGCTTTTTTATGTACACGTGTCCTAGAAAAGACCAAAATTGTATGAGAGCAAAGTAGAGCCATTGTTCTAATCTCGGCTGACAGCTCATAGTCGCAGCTGATCAATCTCGTTATTGCTGAAAAAAGAACGGTCCATTTCAAGCACACACAGAGTGTGTCTTTGCCCGCACATGATTGCAGCGTGAATTGGACCTTGTGTGCAGAATATCGCTAGTGCCACCATATGTCGAGCCACATGACCATTTTCGAAATTCACAGCAACTACCCCCACGCTTATTTAAAGTTACCTACCTAATAGTACAGTGCAAACAAAGGGTTGACTACAATTTTTGTAACAATATTAGCCATAATTTGGAACAAAAAAACCAATGTTTTGAGTTCAACCCATTTATCAGTCCAAACGCACGGAAACATACAGAGAAAAAAATGGAAAGATCTAGAAAGATTGTTGTTAGAAAAAGACAACAGTTTTGGATAGATATCTGTTGGTCAGAGAGAAAAATGAAACAATGATTTAATTTGGAAAGAACAAAATTGATATTTTAATTTTTTAAAATGTATAATCACATTAAAAGTGCAATTTTTTTAATGCGTAAACAAGATTTGAAATTCTTGTTTTATTTAAAAAATATTAACATCAATTCTCAATTTGACCAGTTGTTTCTTCTTTTGATCATTTGTTAAATTTCAAATGTGACACAAGATTTTTAAATTTTAGTAAAATATTTTCATTTTTACATGGAGGATAAATCAAATATATAATAAAAAATAGTGATGCTTGAAAAATGCAATATATAACAATTTTTGTAAACAAGTTTTGTACTCCGAAAAACGGGTTGTCTGTAGGGTTGCATAAATTTTGACGGTCAAGTCAAAATCTGGTCAATTGACCGAGATGATGTTAGCCACATGGTCAAAATCTTTGAAAATGTAGGCAAAACGACAAACAATTTGTTAATTATTCTGCCATGAAAATACTATTTTGCTGTAATCTTTAATTGTTTTGTCAAGAAAATACTATTTGTTGAAAACAGAAAATAATAAATCTACTGTTGATATGGAGTTAGATGAAAGCTTTTGAAATTTAAATAATTGTTTACTTAAAATGATATTACTATCTATATTATATTCTTAAAGTGCAGTATATTTGTATAAATCTTAATTGTTTATTACTTGTTATTATTATTTAATAATGAATTATAATCAAAGTTTTGTTTCTTCAAATGTTGTAATAAACAACAAAATACGTTTTAATAATAATACATTTTCATTCTTTTGTTTATTTATATAATCTATATTTTAAAATACATTTTGAGCAATTTGACCGTCAATCAACCAAAAAAGATTTTGACGGTCATTTGTACAATCTTGGTTATCTGTCAATCCGCCATACTCAGTTCTTTCTTTGACTGACAATGATTTTATAATTGTAAAAAATAAATTAAAAAATTCATCGTTAATAAAAATGTTAACAAATCTACATTTGTTCTCCGATATTTGATTTTAATATAAAAAAGTTTTTTGATGTTTCATCTTATAATTTTCATTCCTATAAATATTGTGAAAGTTGATAAATATTACATTTCCCTTATAACTTAATGTTTTTTCATATATTTCATACATTTTCAAAACCTCATTAAAATAATTGTAGACCTATATAAAAAAATATATATAAGTTAAGAGAAAAATTTAAGGGTACCTTCCACAAGAATGAGTAAAACCGCTCATTTTCAACCAATGTTTTTGCAATTTAGCAAAAATACAGCCTGTTAAACAATTTTTTCATTATTTACTTATTTTATGAGAAATATAAGGTTGGAAAATAGGTTCTTTCAAATGAACTTTGTGTAACCGAATTTCATCCGATTTTGAAGTTTGAAATCATAAATTGTCGTGTGAACCTTTCTCTACAGATTTTTAATTTTTTGTTTCTTTCAAAAGCTATAAGTTTACATTTTATAACTCTAAAAATCAGGCAAATGAGGCTTTTTTTGCTGTTTATTCAAATTTAAATTAATATAAGACTTTTAAAAGAAACAAGAAATCAAGAAATTATTTTAAATTTTTGAAGAGAAAAATTTACTCGTAAATGTGAGTTATTAAACTTCAAAATGGGTTAAAATCCTATAATCATTCCAATTAATGAAAACGTGAAAAATAAAACTTGAAGATATTATCGTTTAAAAATTGCTATTCTACAAAAACTTTAAAAACACTAAAATAGTATGCTTTTAACTTTTTTCTATTGACAAAATATACAAAAGATTATAATAAATCATATTATAATGAAAAAAACATACAAACACAAATAAAAATCAAATATATATTAAAAAATCAAAAATATATTAAAAAATCAAAAATTTATTAAAAAATCAAAAATCTATTTAAAAAATCGTTATTTTTGCGTGGACAACTTGAAGACTTCAAAACGAAAGTAGGTCTTTATTGTAATTGCGGATAAAAATAAAAAATATATTTTAATCATTGATGTCTAGCGGATGATATAATAAGGAACTGTGGCAACCATGTTCTATCTGACGGCAATTAATCGAATAAATTTTCCCGACCAGGACAAACAGTCAGATGAGCTAAGTTAAGGAAAGACCCTATAATTAGCCGTTGTTGCAGCGCACGTGTGCCAACGCTGGGGATTCTTATTTCGCGTCCCTCATATGCCACAATATTCGTCCCTTATCCTGGTGGAAATGACGAACAGAAGTTTCACAGATGGAATGGCACACGCGCCAGAAGGCCTGGCTAAAAAGCGGTAGGAAAAATTTCTAGCTTGTGTCAACAAAATGTGAAATGAAAGCACGTGACTTGCCACATATGAAATGAAAAAAAAGACGTTGACGAAAAAAGAATTACACGCGATGGAATGGAAAAATAGAAGCATTTATTGCCGGTTTAGAGAAAAAAATTGACTTCCTAATTTCTAAACTCTGAGAAAGTTGCGCTGCGAACACGTGCCAAGATGAGTCTTTCATATATTTGGATTATACTAAATAATCCAAGGGAGAACAAATGAGTTGGTAAAATTAATGGTCGACAGAGGAGGAACTTAATGAGCAAATGTTATTTAGTGTACACAAAAGGATAGTAGATTTATTTTATTTTATTTTATTTTTTTTAATTAAATTGATTGGGGAAGTATCATATTTTTTTCATCTTAATTCAAATGAAAAAAAAAGTTTTTATTTAAAAAAATGTATTATAACAGTATAATAACATTTTTTACCAAGAAATATATTTTGACCCAATTTTGTAGAAAGTATGCAAAGAAAAATTATTTTCTTTTCTTTATGGAAATGACCAGTAATTTAAAACATAAAATTAAACAGTTCAATGACATAACTGTAATCAAAATATCAATATAATATTTATAATAATATTTTAAAATCTCACTTCATGGCAGTGTATTTTGGAAAAATCAAATAAATTATTAAATATAATGAATATTGTATTTTTAGAAAATCTTCCTTTTTAATATATAACTGTATCGCAGAAAAAAATTGAACATCCTGACAATATACATTTTTTCATTGTTAGAGTAATGGATGAATTAAACAAGGGCTCTTTATGATACGAAAACCAAGTTGATTAAATTAACTTAAAAGAGCGTGGGGTTGAGATGAAACACGTGGTAGCCGAAGAGTGCTTCTTTACAAAACACGTTACTTGAGACGATACACGGAAATTCGAGCTTTTTCATATTGAACAGCAGATAGAAATGCAGAGTGAGAAGCGCATAAAAAGGGTTGAAAAAAAGCGAGGAAACGAATTTCGCACGCCAAAAATAATGAACAACTTATTGGTGCACATAAAACCAATAAACATTCTGATATATAATTGACTTCTTTGTTTATATGAAGCATTCCATATTAAACGTGCCATAACCCAAAAAAATATTTAAAAAAACATAATGTTATTACGTAAATAAAATATAAGTTTAGTGAACGTGAATTGAAAGTTTTTGAAAAAATAGATTAAGATACAATCATTTGTTTTTGTATTAAAATTTATTAAGTTGATTGTAATATGCTATTTTTTCATTCAACCCGACCGAATAAATTTTAATGAAACCTACCTTAAAATATTGTTTAAAACATTTTTCATAAATATTAGTAAATGTTGTGTCTTATTTATTTATTTTGTTATTGTCTCATTCTCGAAATCAAGTATGTTGTAGTTAAAACTTTATACAATATTTTAAAGTAGGTTTCGTTAACATTTATCCGGATTAAACGAAAAAATTTCCTCTTTTTTTATTTACATATTTTACCCAACTTAATAATTTTTAATACACAATCAAATTATTGTATCTTAGTTTATATCTCAACACCTTTCAATTCATGTAAAATAAACCTATATTTTATTACCTATTAATATTATATTTGTAAATTTGAATTTGATAGTAACAAATTTTTTTTGGATAATGGCAAGTTTGGCATGGAATATCCTATATCTAGTTCGACTTAAATTTTTGGTCAAAAAAAGATTTATTAGTGAAATAATATTTTTTAAATCTGAAATAAAATTACTTTCAAAAGTGCAATATTGTAGTTGAAAATAATGTTAAAATTTCTAGATTGAAGTGAGAAAAAAAACGACGATGATGCAAAAAGATATTGTGCAAGCAATTCACGTAGAGCAAAGGTTACTTATGAATGATTCAAGAATCGTATATAAGATAATGGCGCCAAGTTCTTCAAAGACAGCCGTTGACAAATGCAGCGAAAAAACAATCGTGTTTTGACAGAAATGTGCACGACGTCATTTCCGTTCAATCAAAATGACGCTTCTTTTGACAAAAAATTTATAAAAGATGAGGGCCGCCAATTGCTTGAAATATAGAAATTTGAACTGGCTTTTTTGTAAAGCCAAATACTGGGTATAATCTGAATACAAAATATAATTGAAAATTATTTTTCTTCTTACAGACAATTCAAAAAAAAGAACTTTAGGCTAAAGTTTGAAAAAAAAAAAAAAAATTCACGAAAAAATATAATAGAATAAATTTGTATTTAGTGGGGTAAAATTTGTTTACCTGTTAAATACAATGTATGCTTTTCAAACTGATACTCTTTTGGTAAAAATTTCTTTGCCATATGTCCTGCCCAGAAAATCTTGTTTACAGATGTTCTATGGAAAAATGTGTGAAATCTTTTAAAACTATATAAACACTCGAAAAATTTTTCTTTCTGGTTCATCGTGTGTGTAATACATGCATTTTCTACGCTATAAACACGTGTAATACATGTGCAGAGGAGGACATAATATAATACCCATGTAAATCGTGTAATATTACACAATATTGCAATTTCACTTCACAAGAAATTACTTCATAGAACACGACCTTTTAATGTTTCAATATATCATTGAATATTCCGAGAAATTTTGCTGTAAAAAAAGTTTTAAATTAACTTCCTGTATGGAAAACATATGGAGTTACCAATGCATATGTTATTTTATTGGTAAAAAATAATGTTCTTTAAAAAATTGAATACTGTATAGTCAATTTTATTTATATTTTAAAAATTGTTATAAGAAAATTGTATACTTTGCTTATTTTGAAATTATTATTTGGCTTGAAATTAGACAAAGTAAACAAAATCATCATAATCAATTTCTATAGTGACCATCTAACTCAATTAACTCATTTTTCTCACCATATTAAACGAGCCAAGTGACTTGACAAAATGTTTAGAAAGATCAAACCATAAAATTGACATTTATGTTGAAAAATGCCAAGGTAAAGGGGATACAGGAGATTCTGAAATGTAGCTATATTTCTTCTAACAAAATAATCTCCAGATCCGCTTGTCCGCCTTGTTCTGAGCAATTTCTACTCGAGGCAATGGTATGGCTTAGAAATCGCTCATCCGGCGCAACTTTCTTTCTTTGACGTCCGTTAAACATCTCGTAGATCAATCGTCGTTCTTCTCTTTTATCTACCTGTGCATCGATATTCTTCTAGAAAGGCATTGCAACTTTTTATTTCAATTTTGATAATGAGCCACGTTACCAATGAAAATGTACTTTTTTTTAAATTAAGCAAAAGCAGTTTCAAGCTTTTTTTTCAATTTTTTAAGAAATGTATAAATATAAATTATTAAAACACTTTTTACAAATAGGTATTATGATTGTCAAATTTTTCTAAGAGATTTTTCTTGTGATATTTAGTGACGTTAATTAAACTAACGTGCTAATCATATTAGATATTTTTTTACGACAAGTAAGCAGACATTTACTGCAATATTTCATGACCTTTGTGCGTTATTCTGATAAAAGCAACATGCTCGATTAATTTTTTTTTGACGCGGAATAAGATATGAAAAATGCTTCACAAAAATTTAGATTTTCATCCTTTTACTTTGTTTGTACTTTAGATATACAATAATTAATTGAATATTTAAAGTAAATTGTGCAAAAGATTTTTTTACAAGTGGAATTGTGTTTTGCAGATAGTTTATTAAATTTTATTTAATAATTATAAAAATTAACAAATTTAAAAGTATCAAATAGATCATCTTTTAATAAGATAACAGAAGATTATCTCAACATTATCACAATATGTTCAGTATTCTTGGTTTATTTGATAATTAAAATTTATAATGTCATTATAACAAACAGTTTATTATACATAATTATTAATAAAATAGTTATTTCAGTTTTCAAAATGAATTTAGTTTTCACTATAAACTTTTATGAAAATAATTCAAAGAATAAATTGTTCTAAAAGTAGATATAAAATACATAAAAAACCAAATGCAATGTATAGATTTTTGGTTCTACAATGGGATATAAAGTTTATAAAAATCATATGACAGATAAATGACCTAATTAATCTCCGAAAATGACTTTTCAAAGTTTGATATCATAATTTGAAAATCAGCTCAATGTTAATGCGATTTGACACTACACCAAACTGGGTTACAAAAATCTATTTGAACATTAAGTAGGTTAATGCACCGTTGAATATGCGATATGCTGAAAACAGGAATGCAACATAATTACCAAATGAACAATTTTCAACAACATTTTAGACTCCTCGATGGAGTTTAGAATTTATTTGTTTAAGATATGTTCTCGGATTTATCAAATGACACGATCCAAGTTCAGAATGAATTCATTTGTAAAATAGTGATTTATCATAACTGACTTTTTCGAAGAAAGCAAGTTTAGTGAAAATGAAAACATCACAGTTCGGTCTTTTTACAAAAATTCATTAACATTACACACATTTTCTCGAAAATGTTTTATAAAGAATTCTTAAATAATCTTGACAAACTTTTTGTGTTGGCCTCAGGTGTAAAGTGTGAAGAAATGTTGTCCTGCGTTTACATTGTCCGAGTGTAATACTTTGAATGAAAAGGCATTGTCAACGCAGGTGCACACGCCACAAGAGATCTTTACAAATCACTTTAGTTTCTCCGCTAGAAGAATTATACCTGGTTGTGCGACTGCGATATAATAATTGTCTACATCTGGGAGAGAGCATTTTCCCAACCGAGCAAAACAAAAAAAGCAAATCGTTATTTTTTTCCTTGATCGGACACATTTTTTCATTGCACACTGTGCAGAGGAAGGATGAGCAAAACCGTTGGCAATATTCGTGTGCCATTCTCTTCTCAAATTACCCAGAAGTCAAGCCAGATATTTCTCAAGATATATTTTACAACAGGTAGCAAAACAAATCCGGTCATCAATAATTTTCAAAATATTTCTCTTGTGATAAATTACTTTTTGTTCATTTTCTCAACATCAATTATATGCCTTCAAACAAAATGATATCTAATTTTATTTCAACTTTGAAATTAAAGTTTCCGTTTAATTTGAATGACAATTTATTTTATTCTCTACAGGGTTACAAACTTCTCAGTCAACTTTGTACATTCTTTTTTAAGCTTTAAAAATAATACAGTATCCAACTTTCAGTAATAAAATTTAATAAGTTTGTCGACAAACTTTTCCATCAACTTTTAAAAAATCAGTTTTTTAAAAAAAATTTAAAATTCTTAATGATCGTTTTCTATATAACCTGTAGGGAACACGATAGTTCAATGAACGTTGAATGAACGTACTATCGTATTCCCTACGAGTAAAATAGAAAATTTGTTAACTCTTATGTCAATACAATTGTATAAAAAGCATATATCTAAAATAATGTCATCCAATTAACTCTATGAGATCACAAACTTTTTCGTCAGAAAAAACTACTGCCGATTGGCTTTTCCTGATGCGACCCCCCGTGACCATTCGGGTGCCCAAAACTGGCTTCTCCGGTTTGCTGCGCCGTGCCCTCAAAGCCCTTGCTGGCATCGCTGCAGCAGCGATTGCGCCAGTCTCACGAAGTGGGGGAAACCGACCCCGGAGTGGGGAACTCGACGACTATATTAACTCACTCTCAGGTGAGGGGTGCCTCAGTTGACTCGAAATACAGCACAAGCAACGTCGTGTCTTAGCAAACAAGCCCTGACATCATTTACACTGAAAAGTAGTCTCCGTTGTTTGACGTGCCTGTGAAGTGACAAGAGTTGTTACAAAGTGCTCTTTGGATTTATTTAAAATAACAACTATACCTATCACCAATCAATGAAAATGAAAGCCATGGTGGTGAGTCCTGTTGGCGGTCGGGTGCCCTCGATGCGTGGAGTTCTGCAGAGCCGCGTGGAGAAGCACGCAAGCCGACGAGACCTGGAGGCCGAGGAGATCGCAGACTACATAACGAGACTGCGGTCCCTGGTGCCGTACACCGGAACCCGCAAGCTCTCGAAGCTGGAGGTGATCCAGCTGGTGATCAGGTACATCTGCGACCTGCAGGACGCCCTGGAAAACGACAAGAAGATTGTCGCCCCGAGACGCGAGCCACTGCAGCCGCTGCTCAACTCGTCCACCGCGAGCAGCAGTGCTGAGAGCAGCACGACGACAGACCCGGCGAGCACTGCTGAACGGTGACCAGTGGATCAGCAGTAAATAAAGTTTGCTGGACGTTCAGAGAGGCAACTTCCACAAGTCAATCCACAAGTCAGAGTCACTTCCTGCTTCTCATTGGAAAGCTGATTTCTAATCATCTGAAATAAACAAGCCAGTACAGACTTTTCCAGGGATTTTGGTAACTTCCTGGGAACAATTCTAGTTACTTACAAAGAGGATGTCAGCTGCCAATTCTAGAAGACCTGAGAAGACTCTTGCTGAAGAACTGCTGCTGCTACTTCGCGGTTTTGGTGACTCTTGACAGGAACAGTGCAATCCAGTGGAAATGTTTCTTTGTGCTGCGCAGGCAAACCCTGTAAATAGATTGTAAATAAATGATAAGTCGATTGCATTCCTCTCAAATAATATTTGAGAACAAACTTACCGGTGTAAAGTGATGATCACTTCTTTTGGGATGTTAATCCCAATGTAATTTCGGTTGATATGTATACAATTCAGTGGATATTTCGGTATAAATGTGTATGCAAAAAAGTCTTTTTGATCCGCTTGTAATCATTTGAACGACAGATGTATACTGTTTTTGGTGTAACGTATGGATTTAATTTTTGATTTCTCTGTTTTGTCACAACTGTAATATTATTCAAAGCGACACAATTATTATTTGCAAACAAACAAAAATCCAAATATTATTGTATATTGTATGAAGACTGAAAGACTTGTAAATATAAACAAACACGTGCGCATGCACGTAGCAAGGATAATAATAACAATTTGTTGAATTTTTAATAATTTACACACAAAAACCATTCCCTCATTTCCGTTTTATCGCGCTTTCTCACTGATAACCTACACAGGAAGATGACTTTATAAATGTTATTTTGGTTTTATCGCAGTTTGGAAGACTTCCTTTTTTGTCTCGTCATTTTGTTTTGCAGTCTATAAATAAATATTACATTTTTCCTGTTCGTTTTTTTTGCGCTGACTTTGATCTCTACTTATATACTGCACATATAAATAACGTTTATGTTAATCAGTTATAATTTTTTTTAAACTTTTGTGCAAATTGCTTAGTTTTTATTGATTTTTAATTAAAATAATTTTCAAGATTTCTTAACTTCAGTTTGAACTTCGTGAGTGATAAAAAATTTGATTGTATTAAACATGAAAACATAAACTGACAAAGCATACCAAAACAACGATGCATTGTAAATGAGGAGTCGACATCATACTTCATTGACAATTGGCGTTGCTGATTTAACACACAAAAAAAAGAATAATTTCAGCGCGATTTTATGTAGAAAGTAACCTTCTTCGGCGAATGACGAAACCATAAAAAGACTTTGATGATCATGAGGTGAAAGTAAAAAAGCTTAAATGCACACTATAACATCCTGAGTGGCCTCAAAACAAAGCAAAATTTGTACAACAAAAATTTAAACTTTTAAGTAAAATTAAAATTGCAGAATAAATTAATTCTAAATTCAATTATTAAATATTTGCTGTTTTTAAATTAAATGTTTAAATTATTTCTAAATTGTTTATATTTAAAAAAAAAAAATTCGGAAACTTAAGTAATACAATTTTTAGGCTCCATTTTTTGCGTCTATATTTTAGGTTTTATTTGACTGCGCCTGGTAGTGTTGAATTTGGGGATAGTAAAAGTCTGTATGCTGGTCGATTTAGAAATAGGGGCTGGTCGTGGGATTTCTCACGGATCTGTCAACAACTGTGCCTCGTAAGTATTGGATGTACGCGTGTACACAACACCCCTTCTGCTTTGCTGTTTCAAGTAGCAGCGACTATTACACGGCTGTTCACCAACACGTGTCCACTGTGACCCGCACCCTACCTTCAATCTCCGCAAAATTGTCCTCTGCAAGATGCAACATGGCAAAGCTCGTATAATATTAAGCTTTATAATTATAATCCCTTTTATTTTGCAACTCCAAATTTAAAATTTAAACAATAAAACTGCGCAAAAGTTAAAGAAATATTTAAAATAATAATAATAATAATAAATAATGTAAAACTTAAATTATTTTGTCAATTTATACAAGTAATAACTGATATACATCGTAAATATAAACAATAATCAGTTGAATAGATTTTCATAATAATTTTCGTTTTCTTGATGTAATTCAAATACACATTACATCATTAAAATCATTACATGTATTATATTTGTATCTAAATTAATTAATATCCATAATAATGCACTCTGACAAACCATACAGTATTTAATGAGAACTTTGATGTTGAAAGTTCTGACAAGAACGAGATGACTTAAATTAATTTCAGTTAAATGTTATCATAATTTAATTAATAACATCAAAAGGCGATTCAAAACAAAATTAATCGTTATCATTTACAAAAATAAAATCTTTTGAATTGTCCAGAATAAAATAAATGAAAAGTGT
This sequence comes from Idris sp. 1 HC-2018, assembly GCA_022817325.1. NCBI lineage: Eukaryota > Metazoa > Arthropoda > Insecta > Hymenoptera > Scelionidae > Idris > Idris sp. 1 HC-2018. The sequence continues at coordinate 7,281 of JABFPM010000568.1, read as the reverse complement.
AAAGAACATAATAATAATAAACTGGCACGCTGTACATATATTGAATTTGAACGTCGACTGCTCGTTATAAAAGAACTGAATAAGGGAAAAGCACAAGCTGCGTAGGACGTAGGAGACGATATTTTGCGTGCGGACTATTGATCGGACGCGCATAGTCCCAGGTCGCGTGCGCGTTCCTGGGAACGCGGGGTTCGTGGTATACCCACGGGAACCGGCGGCGCCGACCCCCGTCGCCGCGTCCCGCAGAGCGCCACTCGAGCCCACTTCGCATTCATGACGAGAGAGAAGGCTCGTCGAGGGTGGTAGAGGATTTTCGTCGGCTGCACTAATAATGGAAATGGTGTCTGACTCACGAACACGAAACGTGCGGCGCTACCCCCTTGTCCACTGGGGGCTGATCGATCGCGGATAAGAACAGAGAGACGCGCGAGAGAGAACGGCCAAAGATATGGCTTCTCGGTCACGCATCAAGCCCCAAGATCTGCGCCAGTGATAGGCGACTTTTCAGAGGGGTTGCCACCATGCGTCTTCGCTCTCTGTCCAATATCCACGCTTAATCCTGCTCTTTTGGTTGATGATGCGGCTTAGAGGCACAACCCGGGATGAATATTTATGCAATTTGTCCGAGCACATTGTTTTCAGCAGACCAATCACCTGCAATTATGATGAATTGTTTTTAATGAACTGCAAAGAGTTGTTTGATCGAGTTAGTTGAGTTGAAGCTAGGTTTAAAAAAAAGAAGAACATTTGTAATTAGAAAGCTGTAATAAAAAAATATTTACTGAGAATATTTATATAACATACTTGAGTATGGTTTTCATTTAAAATAAGTCAGATCGTTAGTTCAAATATATAATATGCTCCAAAAATACAAATATATTTTTCATTTCATTTAAGTACTAGTATACTTGATTCAAGGTAGCAATTTTTTCAGTATGGATTTGGAACTGTTAAAGTTATGCCTACGAGAATTGTTTTTGGATATGTTTTTTTTTTAGATTTTCTTTTTAATTTTAAAATATTATTATTAATATAATATGATAAAGTTAAAATTTATATTTTTTTATTCACTTTTCAATTTCATTTGTACTGATACATTCAAAAAAATAATCGGCTCTAAAATTTTGACTGAAATAAATAAATGAAAGAAAATTGAACTGAAAAAATTACAAAGAAAGAGATGAAATATTAGAAAAAAATTGTTACAGTTGTTCAGCCGATCATGGAAGAAGTGAAGAAGGAGGGGAGGTGAAATTCTTATGAAATAATAACTTTTCTAATAATAATTTAATGTTCAGAATTAAAAAAATTGACAGAGAAAAAGGCACTGGTTTATCTGACTCAACAAAAATAAATAAACAAAATTAAATTAACATAGAAATAAACAAAAACAACAGCGAGCTACTTTTATTTATGTTCATAAGGTGAATAGGTTTCATATTTTTTACAAATTAGTAACATTTTATCTTAATCTTCATGAAATGTATACAATATTTATAATTTAAAATTTTGAAAAACTTTGATTACTTATGTTCGAATTCTAATTGTTTATAGAATATCAATTTAAATAATAAATTATCTGAATTTGTTTTTCATAAATAAATAGCTTTTAAGAAAAAAAACAATATAAATATTAAGAAAAGTGATGTATAATTTATTTATAACTATATATACTTAACATTAAATGTTTTTTTTATTAATTTATAAAATGCAAGTAAAAATAAATATCATTTTTTGACGAGATAGATTTTTGTATTCCCATCAAATTAATAGGATGCTTAATTATCGACCGAGTAAAATATGTAATTATTCATATTTATACTTGTTAGGTACTTCCTTGTATTTTCAAAAAAATTACATATTTCAACTGATTACTTTTAACACTTTACATACTTTTTGATTAAATTAATTATTATAAAAAATTATCTTAGTAAATTCATTTCATAATTAACTGAGATTTAAATTTCTACATTTTTTATGACAAAAAATTCATTAGCATCGAATTGTTTGATTTTTTTCTTTCTTTCAATTAATTTATCAATAAAGAACTTTTACCCGGTTTTTAATTTATTTACTAGATTGAAGGTTTAATTTTTACTCATTTGAATTTTGTTTTTGAAAATTATAAATATAGTTGAAATTTATATATCCTGATGCAATGAAATATGTTCTGTTGAAAATTGGCAATATTTAGTTAAATTTGCTTTAAAATTGTTTTAAAAAAAAGAGTAAAATTTTAATAAACAATTTAATTTAGAAATCCACATTTTAATATTAAACTTTAAATGATTAAAAAGTATAAATAATTTGAAAGTTTTCGTATAATTTATTTAATAGAAATATTATTTAAGCACTAAAAGATTTTGTAAATGTGATTATTTCTCAAAATTAGAATATACACTGCAAAAAATATAAATAAATACAACTTAAACTAAAAATGTTGATTTTTCAAGACTTGGTAGTTGAGGTTGACTTTTATAAAAATAGTATTATATGTTTTTACTTATTTTTATTTAATTCCTTTCCTAAGTAATGAAGAAACGATTTAATTTTAATCCTAAAACAAAATTTGGAGCTAAAATATTTCGAATCAAATTCACAATTTAACAACTATATATATATATATATAATATATATATATATATATATTAAAAAGAAAACATAGTATATGAAAACTAATTTACAAATTTGATTATGAAAATGCAAATCAGCCTTCACTGTTCTCAATTTTGTACTTTATTTATTCTAAGATCGATATAAATAATCACAATCTGTATGGCATCGAATACGACTATGGTTGCGAGACAAAACCAATATAACTCCAAAGTTTTTCGACTTTTTTTTATAAATCTACCGAAAATCTAATGTTTTACACAAATGTATTGAAGTTGCATAAACTGAGGCTTTCTTTTTCTCGCAAGAACTAATAATGAATTCTTAAATATTTACATTTACAAATCTTGGCCAACTTATTTTAAATTTCACGTTTAGAGATTTTTTTATGAAGCTTTTCATTATACAAAATTGAATTATATAAAACTGCAAAAGTGATAATTGAATTAAAGATACCAGCTGTGCCAAATTATGACTCGCATCCACAGGAACAGTACACTTTTATAAGTAAGCATTTTCACTTTTCGCAAGAGTTCCACACTTCTTAATAAATACGTAAGAACTTTTGTTACTTTTCTTAATTTTACATTTACAACCGGGTACAAATTTACTCCGCCGGTGAAACATTTTAATATCGTGGGTATACATATGATAAACCTAAAAAAACCCTGATCATTCTACTTTGACTTTAACAAAAACTTCTCGATGTTCTCTTTGTCCCTCCTCAGCCACTCGACATTCATCCTAATTTTCTCGATCGACTGCTTAGCCGGGCGATCAATCGCTGAATTAGGATGCACCGTGAAAAACTTCTCGACATCCTGCGCCATTGCCTCGGACACAAAGTCCTCCGTGGCCCACTTCACCAATCTCGTCAGCAAATTGATCGTCTTAATCTTCGTGTTATAAGCCGCCCAATTATCTTTGATAAATTTCCATGAGTAGTCTCTACTCTCAGCGGACCAGGACGTCGACTGGAACACGTAAATGATATCTTGAGCCCTCACAGACTCAGTCAGCGAGTGTTCCAGCACCTTCTGCAGGAGTTTTGTGTCCCTCACCACTCCGAGGGACGACAAAATCCTGTCCTTCTCTTCAGCCAGCTCGACTTTCTCGTACAACTCCAGCATGGTCTGCAGCGTATTCTCGTCGCCATTGTTCACGACTGCTCGGTAAACACAGCTCCGCAAATCAGCGGGGATCAGACTCGCCCCAGAAACGTGCAAGTCAAACCGACGTTTCGCCTCGGCCACGGTGTCCTCGTCCTGCAGCATCACCATCCTGTTGATCACCATGGTCCTCAGCAGAGTGTCCAGGTGCGACTCCCCAGGTTTCGCCTCCCAGCCGACCTTCTGACTGATGCTCTTGAAGATGTTACGACAGAAGGCTTTGTAATCCTCGTGGAATGGCAAGTGTGAGATAAGTGATCGTATCCTAGACAAACAGGTCACAATGCTGTTCCAGACGATGTAATCGTCCTCCTGTTTGTAGGCCTGCAGAACATTCAGCACGTCCACAGTTGAAGTGTAGCCGGCCTTGGCGCTGTTGAACAGGTCGTCCAGGAAGCTGTACCGGTCCAATGCAGGCAGGGTTTTGTTTTCGATTGCTGGCAGCAGAGCGTAAATCATTTCCCGACTGTAGTTGGTCCGGTAGAATCCCACCTTGTCGGGGTTCATGTTCACCCAGCTGCCTTCAGGAACGTTTGGGATCACGAATTCCTGGCGTTTCTCGTTCAGCAGCATGCTCATCGCAATGGCGCTAGAGTCGACAGAGGTCGTTACGTTTAGGGGTACTATCCATAAAGTATTGTTCTCGTCTTGTGAGCCGTCCGCGAGGAAACGCTGCTGTGAGATGGTGAGCACTCGGTTGGTGCCTTCCTGTCGTTGATCTACAGTGAGAATCGGGTAGCCGGTCTGCTTGGTCCAGCTGGGCATGATTTTGCTCACAGGCTTCTTGCTGGCGGTTTCTAAGGAACGCCACAGGATGGCAGTGTCGGCGTTTGCGTAGGCGTTGTCTTTTAAGTACGAGTTCATGCCACGCATGAAGTCCTCTTTGCCGAGCCAGAAGTACAGCATCCGGATCACCTAGATTTAAAATGTTTTTTTTTGTTTAATAAGTTATAAATTTAGTTCAAAAAAAGTATTTGATTTGCAGTGGAATTAATTATGTTGCAAATTTACAGTTACATTTTTTTTTTGAATTTTAAAGTTTTTAATGTAGTACGTAATACTGTAATCCAAATTTCATATTTTCAGATAGTTTCCCAATGATTAACTGAGTTTACTTATTTTTTTCACTTTTGTTCGGTTATATTTATTGAAATCTTAAATTTAAGTTTAAATGTAAGTTCAACTAATGTTTTACTGTACACAAAAATATTTAAAATTCAACCACATGTTATGTGTAACCAGATTAAATAACCTGCTGTTGAATTTCGCAACAACTGGTTTACTGCGTAATATAAAAATGAGTGATATTCATGTGAAAATTTATTTACACTGGCAGCTTTGTTGTACGAGATGTCATCGAAAATTTCTTCGATCTCGTCGGGGTTGTTGATGGGTACTTCGATAGGGTGACTGTTTTTCAGACCATCGAGTTCCAAAGCCCGACAGAGCACGTCTGTGACGAATTGCTTCCAGGTGTCAAATTGGGGATAGAGGTCGCCCATGCAGACATACTCGGTGAAGGTGGCGTATCCCTCGTTCAGCCAGAGGTCCGTCCACCAGTTCATCGTGACGAGGTTACCAAACCACTGATGGGCGAGCTCGTGAGCTACGACAAGACCGATCCATTGTTTGTTCGCAGTTGAGGTGTGTTGCTCGTCGAAGAGGATGCACGACTCGCGATAAGTTACTAGGCCCCAGTTTTCCATGGCACCTGCGGCAAAATCAGCTACCCCGACGCAATCGAGCTTGGGAAGCGGGTACGATAAGCCAAAGTACTTGTTGTAATAAGACAGGGACTTGGTTGCGAATTCTAGGGCAAGTTCGCCCTGCTTAGATTTGCCTTTTGGTGTGTAGACTCGAATCACAACACCGTTTTCGATTTTGTCCTCGACGTAGTCAAACTCACCGACGACCAGGGCTACGAGATAGGTTGACATTTTGGGAGTTGTAAGGAAATTTATGGTGGTCAAGTCACCTTCGATCTTTTTGTGTTTTACAGGCTGAAAACAGGAGATTTGGATAAAATTAATTGTAAAGATTTGGCTGATTTTTGTTGTAAGTAGGGTTGCACAAATGACCGTCAAAATCTTTTTTGGTCAATTGACAGTCAAAATGGTCAAAATGTATTTCAAAATATAGATTATATAAATAAACAAATTAATGAAAATGTATTATTATTAAAACGTATTTTGTTGTTTATTACAACATTTGAAGAAATAAAACTTCGATTATAATTCATTATTAAATAATAATAACAAGTAATAAACAATTAAGATGTATACAAATTCGTTGCACTTTAAGAATTCAACATAATCAGTAAAATTATTGTAATTAACAAATAATTTAAATTTCAGAAGCTTCCATCTAACTCCATATCAACAATAGATTTATTATTTTTTATTTAAAAAAATAGTATTTTTATGACAGAATAAATAAAAAATTGTTTGTCGTTATTCCTACATTTTCAAAGATTATGACCAATTTGACCATGTGGTCAAAATCTTCTCGGTCAATTGACCAGATTTTGACTTGACCGTCAAAATGTGTACAACCCTAGTTGTAAGGTTTATATTAATTTATCAATTTGATTTGTGGAATAAGTAAAGCAATGTTGAATATTTAAAATGAAAGTAACTTGTAAAGAAATTTTATTTTATGAACAAATAAGAGAAAATAATTTACCATATTTGATAAAGCTGTTAGATTCGTTGGAACAGTAAGTGTTATGTCAAAAGTAGCTTTGTGTGCAGGCTCGTCCCAACATGGAAAACATCGTCTTGCATCAATAGCTTCAAATTGTGTAACTGCTGCATATTTTGTTTCCCCTTCTGGACTGTAAATAAACATTCCAATGTAAGAAAACGTGATTAGTTTATGTAAGATTTAATTTTACAGGGAAAATAAAAAAAAGATTATATAATTACATGGAAAAGAGTTTTAGAACAACATTTTTTTGTTTTAGTGATTGATGAAAATTCAATAAATTGTAAAGTTCAATTATATGATTAGTCAATTAATTAACTAATACAAGAATTTTTTAAAAATGTTGATAAAAAAAATTTGAAGGGTCAGAAAGTCAGAATTTCACAAATCCTCTTGAATTTTTGGAAATTAAATTATTTTTAAGAATTCAAATTTATTTTTAGAACAGTATTAAGAATATTTTTAGAATGTCTAAAAAATCATTCTATTTATCAATTAATAGATTAACTGACATATCAATTAATTGAATTTTCATACTGCACTAATAGATTTTAGTTGGAAAAAGTTATACCCCGTATAATGAATATTTTATGAAAACCAATCTTCATATTCTAAGAATAAACTAAAAGTATTGTGTTGTTTCGATGTATACACTATATATATATATTTATATATATATATAAATATAAATAAAAAAAACTATATATATATATAAATATACAAAAAATATAAACTAAAAGTATTATAATATGAAATCAAATCATGTATATTTTATTACAAACTTTTTCTATTAAGG
>JABFPM010000567.1:0-27013 GCA_022817325.1 Idris sp. 1 HC-2018 | reverse complement strand
ATAAGGAACAAATTCCTCGCTTACACTTATACTGTCTGAACTATTGTTTTAATAGTATTTTAATCCAAACCTTACGTATCGTGTCAACTTACATTTTTGCCAAAACTTTCACTCTCGAGCGTAAGTCCCTTTTTAAAATCCGGACTTTTTAAAAAGTTCATATTTTTTATTCCCCAAAATTTTAATAACTAAGAAGTACTGAAAATAAACATATCTTCTGTACCTATACATAGATGTGTATATATATATATAATTTGTCCAAATTTTAAGGTTAAATATCTCAGCTTCTAGACTCTTCATAGACTCCAAATTTTGGCAAACAGATTATAAATACCTTATGAACAATTGTAATAAATTACAATGTCTGCTTAATATGAATTTATAAAGGACCTACCTTAAAATATCAAAAGTTAACATTGTTTCTCGAAAATATCAAGCAATTTTGCTGATTTTAAAAGACTTGTGATTTTGGATTTCAGGGTAGTCTTAATGAAATATTTGAATTCAAATAAATTTTGGTTTCTAATAAAAAATGTTACAATTAGATCTTCGACGTGTGCAGAGAGAATTTTTGGGCGAGCAAAAAGAGGCGCAAGAAGTGCAATATCCTATCGAGACTTTAGACGCCATAAAATAGAGTGATATAGCGTTGGAGACACCATTGACTAAGATACGGCTCCCAGGTGGGGCTGCAAAAGCTATAAGTGAGTGCTCAGCCGCAGGCTTTGCGATTCACTTTTTTTTCTCACTCTCTCACACTCTTTCGTCGCTATTTCTAATACTACCTATATATTCTTCCCTTACATTTCATTCGCTCCTTTTCTCAATACTTACGTGATGTTCGAAGCGTATTTGTTGTAAAAATAAGATCGAAAAAACAAATTATAAATTTTCAAGATTAAATGTCATAAAGTTTACCTTTCATAAGTTGAAAATTAATTGTGTTTTCTTTGATTTAAAATAAGAGCAATTTGGTTAAAACAATGCTGGTATTCAAATTATAATAAAGATGATATATAGGGTCGCACCAAAATCGAGGAATAAACGGTCTAATGAATATTTAAGAAAATAGCATTTACAGTTGAAATTTTACAGATGCTTCATAAATATGTATACTTCAGAGCAATACAATGTAAATTTCGACTGGGTCGATTACATTGTCAGCGAGGTCCATATTTTCACACCTTGTCGACAATGTTTCAAGCAGTCTTATTTGCATACAATCTTAACATTGCTACCAATGAAGTGAATGAACAAAAAATTATTATGCAATTGTACACATTCAATGAACTCTTAAAAATTTAATTAAAAATGATAACTTCTGCTAGATTAAAGAAAGATGTCATTTACGAAAATTAAAAAACCTTAAACAATTTTTTTTTTATTTAAAAAAAACATTAATTTGCTTCGGGAAAACATAAAATTTAATTTAAACTAAAGTTTGGAAAATGAATTTCACTTCTGTGGTAATAATTTATAATTATGAAACAAAAAATGTTATAGTTTAAACAAATACTGTGGATTTTTTTAAATATTATTTTATAATTAATAACATCAAAAGAATCATTTCTAAATGGTTATTAAAAATAAAAAGTCAAGAGAGAATTATGAACTCCAAACTCAAGAATGTGGAAAATTTCAGAACACTCATCTCGCTGTATCTTGACGAGTCTTTTTGTTTTCACGTAAATGATCTCAATGGTAATCTAAAAACTCCTTCACTGCAGCATCACTTCTGCGAAAGTACTATCTCGATTCAAGTACAAATAGTTTATGTACTCGTACGCTTTGCAAGTACCTTAGATTTTTAATTAGAAATTTGTTAACATAAAACAAAATTATAAATACAAATTAAATTTAAATAAAACAGAAAATATTTTTCTCAATCATCGACAAAAAATGTATGTATAATAACTGTCGAGTTTTGAGCGGTGACAAAATATTTAAGCTCTAACCCTCGAATAATCTCGCAGCTTGAAGACTAAATCGCCTAAAAATCCTCGTTCTATATTCCGTCTGGACCATTTTCGCGAGGCCTCTCTCACTTTTGTGTGGTTTTTTTTCTTTCTTTCTTTTTGCGTAACGCGCAACATTTTAGCTTAATCCTGCATCTGCTCACATCCACGTCACTAATACCGCCATTTTCAACGAATCCTATTTCAAACGCAAGTTTAATGCACATTAGAGACTGCACATTTGTACTGACAAATTTCATTACTCGCACTTTTGCTGCACAAAAAGTGTATATAAATTTTTGTCTATTAAAAATTACTATTGTAAAATATAAGTATTCCATAAAACTATTTTAAAATAAATTATTTGGCTTAATTATATTACCGTCAAAAAGTTCGTGAAACATACCTCTGAAACGTAGTCTTACTTCAGAGTGATTATAAACTAACAATATAAAGTTATTTTTTAACAAAGCTTTGGAAAGTTTAGACAATAAGGTTTCTAACCCTTTATTTGAAATTGATTTTTCACTTTTAAGTTGAAAAATTTCAATTTACAAAAACTGAAAAATGCTACTTTTAAAGCCTTTTTCAAATCAATATAAATCTTGGCGAAGGCTTTTGTGAGTTCTAATATCTGGTGCAAACGAAAGTATGATTCAAGATATTTCCAGGAAAAATTTGTAATAAGTTATCTAGTTTTTTCGAATCAAAAATTTGTTAACAACGCACGAACTGTGTTATAAAAATTTTAAATTGTAATAATTCGATAAAAACAGTGGATCATACATTAAGATTTTGCCCCTGAAAGGCTCTTAAATGGTATTTTCATTTGCACTAGTTACTATTTATGAAAGCTTTTGCCAAAATATTGAACCTAATTTAAAATTTTTCGAACGTTGTCAAAAAAATGTTGATTTCTGATATCTCGATAAAAAAACTAGATAATTTATTAAAAACAATTTTTTTCTGAAAAGTTCTTACATCATACTTTTATTTTCATTGGATATTAGAACTCACGAAAACCTTTGCCAAGTCTTATATTAACTTGAAACAAGCTTACAAAATAACACATTTGCAGCTTTTGTAATTGGAATATCTTAACTGAAAAGTGATAAAACATGGATCACATTGGAGTCTTTCTGGTTTTGTTTGAAGTCTCTCTGGGGTCAGTTTGGGATTATTTTGAAATATTTTTGTTGTTAGTCTGGAGTTTTTTTGAAATCAGTGTGGGATTATTTGGAGATCATCTTATTATCATTAGAGTAATTTCAAAAAAGCGCCTGAAATGAGTACAATGAAATTAAAAAAAAAGCCTCAAACATATTTATCATCTATAAAAAATTTGTTTGAACCATACTCATATTTCAAAGTGTCATAATTGTTTACCTAAACAATAAAAAACCTTTTTTAAGTAGAGGTTTGGAAAGCTTAGATAATAAGTTTTCAAATTCTTTATTTCGAATTAATTTTTTATCAATTTTTAGCTGAGTTATACTAATTTGAAAAATGTGTACAATGGCTTATTTTTAGCATTTTTGAAATTAATATCAAACTTTGTGAAGGTTTCTGTGAGTCCTAAAACCAAAAGAGAATGCAAATTTGAACTTTTAGCTTCCCAGAAAATTATTTAGATAGATTGTCTGTTTTTTTCACTAATTTATTGCATTTTACAAATTTTTTAACAACGTTTGTCATCTCGAACGTTCAAGTCAAAGACAAAAAGTTCGTAAAGATGTACTTTTCACGTGAATCACGTATATTTATATGCAAATAAATGACATATATGCATTTAAATAAATTACTATGCATTTATAATTATTTATCTATTATTGTATTTATTATATTATTATATATTTATCTCTTTATTTATCTTATTTATTTATATAGAAATTGTGAATGTTATTTTCATAAATCTTATTTGAGTAATTTCAATTTTATTCGAGCTCTTTAGAAGTAAAGTGTTATTTACAAAAAATGTTTGAAATAAATTGACTAGTAGCTTTACGTAAAGAAAAGTTAACATTTCAAGAAATCGCGAAAACTTTAAACGTTTTAGTAGGGTGTGCGGTTTATGCAAAAGGTTCAATGAGAACAAAACTTATTGCGATCTCAAACGTTCAGGCAGATCCCGTGTAACATCCAGCACGCGAGGATAGACGAATTAAAAAATTATCATTGGAAAATAGACGATTAACAGCTACCGAATTAAGAAAAGAGTAATTGTTTTAATTAACATAATTTATTTTAGTATGTACAGTATTTAAAAGTTTATTATAGATCAATATGAATCGAGATAAACCATTGTCCACGTCAACAATAAAAAATCGGCTTTCAGAAAAAGGTTTAAATGGTTGCAGCGAAAAAACTGTTAATAAGAGCTGTAAATAAATAATTTTTTTATTCATGTGTACAGTAAATGTTCACGAACTTTTTGTCTTTGACTTAAACGTTCGAGCTGACAAATGTTGTTAAACAATTTTTAAAATCCAATAACTTGGTGAAAAAAATAGACAATCTATCTAAATTATTTTTCTCTGGGAAGCTAAAAGTTCATATTTGCATTCTCTTTTGGTTTTAGGACTCACAGAAACCTTTACAAAGTTTGATATTAATTTCAAAAATGCTAACAATTAGCCATTGTACACATTTTTCAAATTAGTATAACTCAGCTAAAACTTGATAAAAAATTAATTCGAAATAAAGAATTTGAAAACTTAAGAAAATTTTTTTTATTGTTTAGGTAAAAATTATGACACTTTGAAATATGAGAATGGTTCGAAGATATTTTTGGACTTGTTTATTAAAATGTTATTCCCAAATAATTTTATCGCCCATTTTTTTTATTAAAAATAATTTGTTTGTGCACAATAAAAAATCTAAAAAGAAAAATCATTCAATTTCAAATACAGAGGCTATCAAATAAAACCGGTTTTCTTATCGCTCATATCACTTAAAAAAGCAACCAAAAGAATTAATTCGTTAGTTTTCTTTCTCTTTCATATGCCGAATTAATAGTTCAAGAAAGACAAAACAAGTTTTCTTCACACGTACGTGATTACAACTATTTTGACCCTAGAATAGTTTCAATAGATGGAATATTTTATAAGCTATTGGTTCAAAAATCTCCAACTTGATAGAAATAAAATATGCGCAAATCTAACTAATATGTCGGTCTATTTAAGAAAACTGTTTAACAAAGTTTCTACTCAAAATACGTACGCTTTAATACCATAAAATACGAAATTAAATTTCATTCACATTCAGCATAAAAATGAGCAATTCCTTTTCTATTAGTTCACACGAAAAAAATTAGAACCAATATATATAAGTCTTTATATATATAGACTTATCGCAATGGTAACAATTTGCTGAGGTTCATGCCGTCGGAGATGATCCGTTGATTATAACTATTTCTACGTCTTGATTATATACTTTTGGACAGCAAACACAGCCAAATGTATCCCAAATAAATGGTTATCTCTAATTAATAAAGTGACTCGCTTCCATAAGACGTAATGATGCTTATAAAATTTGCAATTTCTCAATTCAAAATAAACACCCAAGTAAACTTGGGGTTTTGTTGAGTTTACAAGTAAATGTACTGATGTAACGAGGTACAAAATTAAGAAGACGTATTGTTCGTTTAGTCTCTTTTTCAACTATTATAAATGTTAAAGATTTAAATCGTACTCGTCGTCAGAAAATAAGCCTGAAAAAAGGACCGCTCAAGCCTCGTGCGCGTTAATTTATGTGGGCTCATAAACGTATCAATACACATAGTCAAAAATCGCATACCATTTTCTAATTATTTAAATACCAAAATATGTAACTATTTAAGCGCTCTAATTCAGTCGATAATATCGCAGTCCATAACGTAGGTTTCTACACTAGAAAATAAATAAAAGAAAAGAAATACATTTATTCAATACTAATAACCCTTACAATATTTTGCAACTAGGAACGAAACTCACGCTTTCGTTTCAATTGCAAATTGTATTTTTTTCAACCCCCTGCCACAAAAGGGTGCCAACTTGAGTTTCCGAAAAGCGGGTTGAAAGTCGGAACTTTCGTTTCGATCTTCCCAATTCCGAAACTAAAATTTTCGACCCGCTTTTCGAGGACGAAAGTTGGCATTTTTATGGCAGGTGTTGGACAAAATAACTTCTTTTGAATGTGATATATAGTACAATTCTATAGAAAAAGTATTTTGGTTATATTTGAGATATATAATTAATATATTACGTATAGATGTTAAATCTGTGGGTCACAGAAAGAACAATTTATATACAATTTTTGCCAAAATTAAAATAAAATCATATTAAAATGTCTTTTAATTTCTCTTTTATTTAGCAATATTATCTTTTATACATATAATGTTTTTTCATAAAAAAATTGAAATTTTCAAAATCACTTGTCCTTAAATATAATTTTTTTTATCGAATAAACTAATTAATCATTTAATAATCAATGTTGAACAGATAATGGCTAAGTATTTTATTCAAAATAACAAGAAACAATTTTATTTTACAGTGAATATTCAAATAAATTAACTTTAAAAAATTTGTCAATACACATTTCACCTGCCATATCTTGAAATGTCGAAAAATGGACTTAAGACGTTCTTCTTATTACCCACGAAAATATATTTTCAGTGTTTAGAATGTGTATATACATTTGTAATATAAACTTTGTATACTTATGACATATAATACATAAATCTCATTTATAAATATATTAAAAACGAAATAAATGCATTTCTGAAATAACTTTTAAAATATGATTTTTTGTTTTACAAGGAAAGACCTCGTTTTTATCGATAAATAAATTTTTCTTCGCATCTCCCTTTGTAAATATTTCACATTTTTCGTCAACTCGTAAAACTGTCGATAGGCACACGTGCACAAGCACTCATTCACATGGCGGCATTTATGATGGAAGTATATATAACACACTACGGTGCACACGTTAGTTCGTTAACTCAAACTCTGCTTTAATGAAACAAACTTGCATAAGAGTTCAGTCATTCAGTGCGCTAAAAATGTATATTATTCAGCGAGCATCCACGCTCGTAACTTTATTCGATTGTAATTAATTCAAGCCAGACTTGACAAATCGCGAATGCATATAATTACGTTAAAGATCTTCGCAGATATGGCAAACCAGAACCAGAATACAAGTAAAACCGCTAAAGAATTTCTCATTCAACATTTCCGTAATTATACCGATGTTAATGTGACCTCGTAACCTGTTTTTTTTTAATTTTACTCTTTAGTAGCTATTTTTGAGTTTTTTTGACACGAAAAGTTAAAGCAGCTTTTCACAAGATAAAATCTTTGAATTTTATGAAAATTAATTAATTTTTTGCTGTTTTGTTATTATGGATATGAAAACAGAAAAAAAAGTTTTCTTAAGAAAGGTTTATGGTTTATCTTTTGGAGCCGGACATCGCTCAAAAGTTGTGACTGTTACTTGGTGCGTCCCCTGCTCATCGTCTACAGGAACCGGAAATGACAAGGAGGCAGAAGTGTATAACGGCCGCAAAAGTTTCTTCGCCTGAGACTGGAAGGAAATTCGATCGGCTTTTCGGAGGAAATCCGTATATACTTCTCGTCTAAGACTCGCACATCGTAGATAACATTTATGATGTTCGTAACCTCCTACCAAATGATTCGTCTCATTAAATCAATCTTCATCCAGTATCTTTTATCACTTACGTTAGATTGATTTTATTAGAAACATAAATTTAAACTGTACATAAATTATTTAGTTAGGAATAAATTTTTTTAATGTAAAACTATCCTAGTGTCTAAAATAAAGTAACTTTTACAATGTTCAAATTTATTTATAATTTTAGGATATTATATTGCTTTTAAAAAAATCTAACTTTTGATGTAATTAATCTGTGTTAAATAGCTCATGGAAAATTGTAAGAGTTGATATATTTGTTTTATTTGTGCCGTCGACTTAAAAATAATTAAAAAAAGGAATATTAACCTTTTTGAACTATTTAATTATATTGTTTAAAAATAATAAGCAAATCTGACAATTTTAAAAGATTTTTGATTATGGACTTTTTGATCTGATAGACTGTTAACTGTAATTTTACGTTGACCAAAAAAAAATGTAAATTCACACACGTATCTTGCAGAGGTGAAAAATCATGTCTAACCGTTTTAATGATTCGAGGTCAAAAAGGTCAATGGTATTCCGCTGCACTTGAAGAATAAAATTCCAGAATTTCGTTGCACAACGTGTAAGCTCGTAAATAGAAAGCAGACACTTACTTTACGCGCTTGCAGATGTCATTAAATTTTCTGAAATGCTTTAGAAAATTTATAAACGACGTGCATGAGTTTGACACGTGTTTGTTAGATTACAAACTGAATAAGTAAATCAATAAAGAGTTAAAAATTAATGTCTTACAGTAAAAACTAACCAGGTACTATTTTTTTGTAACTACCCTGCCCATAAAATAACTATATAATTTATTTATGGAACTAAACTATTTACATTTTAAGTTTTTGCATAGAACTTTAATTTTTTTAAATGTTGCGACTTGAAAAATTATATGCTCTGATACGGTAGAAGTTTACACAAAAAATTTCTGAGAGTGATGTTAGCGTTAATTAAGATTGACGTCAAGCCAAGGGTACATCTATTGTCAATTTAAAAGGCAGAAACCGTTTTAACTTTGAAAAGTTGATATGTTTAATTCTCATGTGATTTAGAAGTTATTAGCTATCACATGTGGACAGAACTGATTCGCATTAGTCTTCACCATCATTGGATTTATTCAAGCTGCAAGTCAGAGGAAAGCTCAAGCTATTCCCCTGATATTCTAGCGTAAATTCATTCTCCGTGCTATGTTCGCATATCATCACAGTATTACCAATTACTAGTTCACAAATAATAATTCATATTTCGTAGCGAAAACTTTTCTAATATTTAAATTCATTGCGTTTCAAAATATAGGCTTTTTTGCCATTCTTGTTCCTTGCAAGTATTAAGAGGAGATTCCAATGAATTTTTAACTCTAGGGTGGAATTTATACAAAGTCATTAGCTATAGATACTTATGTATTTTTTTATGTAGAATACGACACTGCATTTCAAATTTGGTTAAAGTATTAATTTTTTTGGTTTTTGTAAAATCACTTAGTTGTGAATGTTCATTTTCAAATCTAAACTTTGAAGAAAATACTTTTCACAAGTAATTACTTATATAAATAGCATATAAAAATATTCTTTCATCAGGCAGATGCAAAAGAATTGACAAAATGTGACTGTTAACTATATTCATAAAAATGTTCAAAATAAAATTGAGAAAAACATCAATCTTTGGAATGTAACTACTCTTTTAATATTTTATATTTTCTGTTGAAATTTTCTCTGTAAGCGTTTTTCATGTTTTTCAATATTATCTCAAATGGATTTTCAGAATCTTCAAAAGATTCAAAAGTTACGATACATAATCTATTAAAATAGAAGCTTAATCTGAATTTGATATACATCATTTTCCACATAAAAAATACATAAGTAGCAATAGTTACATGACATTTTATAAATTCCTTCGCGTGGTTGAAATTTTATTTAAACCTCTTAAGTATCTTTGAACTGTATAATTTTAAAATGTATAATGAAATATAACTTCTGAGGCTACATATTTTATGAAAATATATAGATATATGTTAGTTAAAGAACGCATTATTCACATCTTTGTCGAAACTGAAAGCTAGCGTAGAAAGCAGCGAGCTTTTACAGGAAGTCGCTGAACTTTACTTTTTTGAAAGTTTATTCTTTTGACGCATGCGGTCAAAGTAAAGTACAGTGGTGCTGCTTTACTTTTCTCTCGTTTCTCAGCAAAGATGTGGCATCATTACATTCAATTGTAATTACATACTACACAACGCTCCGTGGAGTTTAAAAGGTCACCTTAAGGATGGTTTATTCTAAATTAAAATCGACACCAAAAGAAATATTTTATTTTATTTTATGTAAGAAGACTCCAAATTAAAAATTTGGTGAAATAAATATTTTTAATATTATCACATGGTTAAAGAAATTCATTGTTCACATTACTAATTCAATAATTTTCATTCTTATGTCTTTCAAACAAAAATGTTGATTAAATTATTATTAAGAAAAAAGTAATTACCTTTCCATTTGGGCTGCATCTTTAACTCCCAAGTGAAGAAAAATTGTTGAATGAATGTTACACTGAAACAAAAACAAAAATTTGTCATTATTTAATTTTACAACAAAATTATTCATTGAATAAGTGAGTAGTATAAAATATGTAAAGTCTTCCCTAAATGTTTATAATTTTTTTGTTAATTTTGTAGAAACCCGGTATCGTTATTTCAAAGTGATAACTTTATCTGAATTTGAAACTGAATATGGATATTACATCATAATTAATTGTTTATTACTTTTAATTTATTTAAAAATGAATGTATATTCATGATTCAATCAAGTTAATCACCTTTACATTAAAATTTATCTTCACATTTTAAGATACAGCACGAAAAGCAAACATAATATTCGGATTACTCTACATCGTTCTTATGTAAACAATCATTATCATGTGATACTTACGTAACTTACCATTATGCATGCAACTTGTTTCTTTTTTAGTGTTTTCTATGCATCAATTTAAGAACAATGCTTGTATAACAATTTTGAACAAAACAAGAAAAAAAGTGTAGAGAGAACAGATAATTTACCAATGGCTTACATCCGAGTCAGTAGACCCTCTTTTTTGGGTGTATTTCAAAGTACATTTTACATACAATATAGACAAAAAGCTTTTGTAGAAAGCGAAAGTCATTTTCGTCAACGCAAAAATGACGAGGTGTCCCGCTCGAACGGTTGTCCAATTTTGAGATTGAAAAGTTGGCAAAGCGCGCCGCAAGTGAAATAGTATAGTGTTGCGGGGAAATAAGGAAAAAAAATTCCTGCCATGTGGCAACGTATTCATTTGAAAAAATGCATTCTTTTTGATACTTGTTGAAAATAATAAAGAATCAACAGTAATTACCAAGTATTTAAAATTGTTATATGCTAAAATCAAAAAAATTCATGACATAATTTAAAAATTAATTTTCTCTTAACTAGAAAATTTTGCACGACATAAAATTATTTGAAAATTATCAGGTAATATTTTTGTTTTAAAAGAAGTGAAAGTTATAAATTATAGAGGATGCTGGAAGTTTTGACGGGAAGTGAATTTTGCAAGAGTTGCCGCTTGTGGATTCTCTTTCTTTCTCTTTCTCCGAGACTGCAAAATGAGCTTTAACTTCTTCGTTGAATCTTATCGCGCTCATCAAGTATTTATGTCAATTTTCATACCTTTATAGCTAACTGTAAATTCGCTTTAACAGTGTTTATTTAATAGCTTCATTATAAATCCATAAGTGTATAATTAGATTTTTCAAGTTTTACCTTATTGCAAATGAATAATTTATTTTAAGAGAGAAATTAGCAATATTAAAAATTAAACTGCTTCAAATTGCACAAGTTTAAAAATTTTATTTTAAGGAAATTAATATAAAGTGTTTTCAACTCACTGAATCCTTAAAAAGTATTCAAATATTTATCGGTATTTAAAGTATTTCTTGAATCAAAATTAATTAAAATTATTTGTTCTTTTTTTAATTTTACTTATTTTACTGAATTAAATGTAACTTAATTAATATAATTGATTCACAAATTATTGATAATGTATTTAATTTAATAACAGAATTGCTCTTTTCTAAATTTTATGAATCTATTCCATCGTATTAAACAGGAATTTAATAACGTGCCAATATGTTTTACAAAAAGACCAATGATGACACAAAATACGGAACAGGGAAAGAACAGCTGTTGCTACTGGTAATCGTGATAAATCATGCAGAATCTCAACGACCACATTGAAAACGTTTTTTAAAGCGCTGCTTTTAGATTTAATAAACGACTAACCGAACTTTAACCCCGAAGTATTAGATTCGGTGTTCAAAGTAGCAGAATGGCCACCAAGGGTCATTTAAGATTCAGACTCAAGTCATGTGAATGGAATATGTATGTGAAGTTAAAGTTAAACTTTGAAGAATTCATACCACTCAACAAAAGTTTTCTTCTTTACATTTCAAAAAGATCTTCTTATTATTGCAATTTAAACAATTTATTCATACTTTTCATTATTATTAAATTAAGTGAAAATATTTAACAATATTCACAATCTATATTTTTGTTTTTTATAAATTGTAGAAAACAAAGAATATGATTCGGACAGTTTACAATTCTGGAAAGTAAAAAAGTTATTTTTTTTTGTCAGAACCAAAAATAAGACAAATTAAGGTGCTTTGCTTGGAGAATGGAAATTTAATAATTGTTGTCATTTTTAAAAATTCTCGGTTGGATACTTTTTTTAACTTATTCGTAAATTTGCAAGTGTTGTACAGTAAGAGCAATTAAAGTGAAGAAGCTTTTGAGTTCTCGTTAATGCTGTTTACGTGACCGTGTTGGATGGAAGTGCCTTTTGTGTTTGTTCATCCTTGAGGTAATTAAGGTAATTAGAACACCACGATTGTCGTGAAGATAAAACGAGTGTTTTGTGGATGAACCCGCCTGAAGAAATAAATTTCTGATGAGCGACACGAATATTGCATTGTGTTAACTTTTCACTGCAATAAACAATCAATTAAGCCTACTTAATGAAATAAGAAGTAGAACAAAATTGATTTCCTCAGGTAAAATATTTTCTTGTTTATTGGAAAAAGAAAATATACATATTTATGGTGTTAAATTTCCAATACTAGGGGTGTGTTAAAGAGGAATCGGAACACAAGAATTTGCAACCAATTTTTATTTGGCCGAGCTTATATTATCCTGAAAGCTGGCGCAGTCTTATTGCAAAGATGCTTTCAATCCGTACCTGGAATTTTGAAATGAGACGAAATGATTGCATAGCTAATATGTCTGGATAGATAGAAAAAAAAAGCAGTAGAAATAAAAACAGACACAAATATAAAAAGTTAAATAATACATGACAATTAAAGTTACTTAAAATTAAATAGAAATTTACTTTTAACTTATAAATTTACATTTTGATTTCAAAGGTTTCAAAAATGACATGACACATGCAAAATATAAATCGACTTACGATGAAGCTAAATTACAATCAAAAGTAATTCGATGAAGGTGACTTTTAATGAAAGAAAGTAGATTAAAACGGAATTTAAGTACGGTTAAATTCTCATAAAATTTATTTTAAAGCTGAAAATTTTTTTACTTCTAAATTGTATAAAAAAAAATTGTCTGACGAAATATTGAGACAAGTTTTTAATTTTGTTTCTTAGTTTAAATATTATTTAAACTTCAATAATTTGCATCCCTTATAAAATTATTTATGCAAACTTCTCGTAGTTTTAATTACTAGATAATTATTTAAGCCAGTGTATTATAAGAAAAAGAGGCTGGCAAGCAAAGATATGGAGCAGGAGGATTTAATTATATTACCTACACTGGCGTAACAGGTCACGTAGGTGTGCTGTTGTACTTGTTTGAGATATTAATAAATAACTTAAGGGTGAGTGTAAACTTAACAACGCTGTTCCTACGATCAGACTTAATTCGTTTATTAATTAATATGGTATGTAATAAAGGAATAAATATTATTAATCAAATTACTTTTTGCTGGGCAAATAATTAATTGGAGAACAACATTTCTTTGATGCAATTAAATGCTGAATACATTTATTTAATCAATTCTCCAAAATTCAATTTTTACAACTAGTTGGAATTTTGTTATTGTTTTTAATACTAAAAAATTTCATACAACTTTTATTAAATAATAGATTAAATCACAATTTTACACAAGATTTTTGCTGGTTCAATATCGTGTGTGATTGCTTGAGGGTGACTGTGTTTTTTGTCATGGAAACGCGGTGCCCAGTGATCAAACCTTCGACAATTGGCCTGTCACTTTAACGTTCCAGATATTGAAGATGATTTGAACGAGAAAACACTCAATCTTGTTACAATAAAAAGCCTCAAGAATGAAATTGCAAGAAAAAAGGTATAACAGTCTCAATTATGTTTTTCATAAAGTGATTACTGGAAAGAAAATTATCAACAATTTTATACATTTTTTAAATTTCTAAACCTTAAAAAGGTTTCCTTGATATTTTAAAAAACGATCTAATTACTTGAGAATGTTAATATATGATTCTCATCTAATGAAAATGATTCTCTAACTTTTTCACAATTTGTTACCATCTAATTTGTGAATACCTAAATAATAAAACTAGTCATTAACATGAACTCTTGTGAACTGACGAAAAATGCAAAAATGTACAAACTTGAGTAGGAGAAATGTATTTTATATATATTCAAATAATTTTGAAAACTTTTCAATAACAATTGACTTGAATTTAACAACAAAATTAAAATACTTTTCTGTCGTTTCTTAATTTTTTCAACTTGTAATATCACCCTAAAATGTATTACAAGTTTTTAAATTCTAAAATATCCAACATTATTCGTACTTTAACTTTCTCAAATTAATTATTATTAATTCATTTGAAAATGTGTAACTTTATTAAACAAAAAATATCAACGATTTTGTATAATCTGACATTATTCATGAAAAGAAATAATATGAAAGCACGAGAGAAATAGTCTGTGGAATTTATGGACAATCAGCAGGACATATTTCATATTCAGTGATCCATAGTAATCTTGCGAGGGTGGTCTGCAAGTAACTGGCTCGACGCTTCTGAAATTGAATCCACAATCGGACGCGAAATACTCTCGAAGCGTATGCATTGAGTAAGTGGACACTGGACTCCCCTTCTATCCTCTGCTGTCTTTCTCATCCTTTATTGAAAGCAACTTCTTTTCTCGTTCGTGTTCCTCGTTCCTCGATTTCAGACGTTCCCTCTCAAAGCGTCGAATCTTCGTCCTTCAAGCAAACCAATCCTCTTTGTTCCTTGCTCGTGACAATATACCTACTGTGTATCAGCAGTTCGATCCCCTCAAAACTGACACCGCCTTTCCAATCTGTTGTTTGTGTGTGCAATGAAATCTCTCACTCTGTGTATGGCATGTACATTTGGCAAATGCATTTTCGCTTCAATTGTATTGTTTCGTCGCTCAATCGCAAAATATATCTCACATTACATAATGTGTGTGGATGTCAAGCGCAAATAAATAAGTCGTTTTGAAAAGCAGGACTGGAGCCGAGGGTTTGTCGAATTTCATTTCAGAATTTGATACGAATCTCGTGTTTTGTTGTCTTGATTTAATCAATCAAACTATCAGAGTTTAGCAAACATTTATAGATTAGAAAAATTAGAGTTTCTAGTTTGGTCTGACTGTCTGAAATCTTTGCAATAGTTCTTTTATTTAAAATAAATATAACAAATATTTTGGAAACATTTAAAAAGTTGAGAAATT
This sequence comes from Idris sp. 1 HC-2018, assembly GCA_022817325.1. Taxonomy (NCBI): domain Eukaryota; kingdom Metazoa; phylum Arthropoda; class Insecta; order Hymenoptera; family Scelionidae; genus Idris; species Idris sp. 1 HC-2018. The sequence goes on along the minus strand of JABFPM010000567.1, from coordinate 11,622 downwards.
TTTGTTAAAAAAGCAAGTATCAGCTTCCAATCAAAATTCTTTTCTTGGCGCAATTAAATTTGAGCTGAACTTTCCGATACTTTAATTCCAGAGATTTTTTTTTATTCTATTATCACCATTCTGAGACATTAATTCGATTTGAACAAAATGCAATCAATAATCCCTCTCATCTTTAAATACATCTTATCAATGGTTTCATCTTTTTCTTTAACCATAATTGCCTTATTACTGCCAAGAGATCTTTGATTCAATAAGATCTCGATAACAAACTTGAGCTACTTGAATCGCATCCCTTTCAAAAAAAAAAAAAAAAATTGAAACGATAATTATTAGAAGAAAATTGCTGTAACAAAATACAATATAGAGAAAATCAATTTTTTTTTACGTTATTCCTCTGTTAATAGAACACTAACTAATGTTTAAGAAGCACTTAATTTTTTGATACGTAGACACTTTTTAGGAAATTTTAAACATTTATACATTTACTGATTTATTTTAGCTTGAATTAAAATTTTAACATTTTAGAAATCCATAATTAATTACTGAAATTGAGCAATTCCTTTTTTACGTGTACAACGTATCAAATAATTGAGAAATCTTTTGCAAAAGTTTGTCAAGTATTTTTTCTTTTGGTTAGAAATATTTATTATAATTAAGTATTCATTACTACAAACTTTTCAATGTTGAAGAAATTCTGTCGATTTACATTCATCGGAAATATCTGGATTTATTATCCACAAGTTTCATAAGAATTTTTGTTCTTTTCAATAAAAATGCTTCCCTATTTAGAGATATTTATCTGTGAAAAAGATTGAAAGAAAGGTAAGTACAGAAATTTACTGCCAAGTAATGATGCAGAATAAATTAGGTCGATCTATTCTGAAATTTAACGGATATTGATAGACCTGAGTGGTAATAAGAGCGTGAGATGAGAGTCGCTTTTATAAGTTCTGTTCAAGACTCAGCGAAGTATTAATGCCACGGATGGAGTCATTAACACCATGCTAGTGGTCGAGAAAGCCGAGTCGACTTCCCCTCCCCAAAAGTCCCTTTTTCCTTACACTGGGATGTTTGCTTTGCGCAAGAAAAAACCACCACCAAAACATCGTGTAACCGCAAACGCTTCACTGTGGTTTATTTTTGCGAGAATACACAATGCAGTTTCGTTCTTGAACGCAGCGAGTGACGACTCGAGTATGAAATTTATTCATTGCAAATTCGAATTCGTCTTGTCACGACCTTCACAGTTGTGCAGTTGTTCCGCATTTTACGACGTGCCGTTTGTTTGCATTTTTCAGCAACGCACAGTCTTTTTAATGTCCCCCGAAAAATCAATATTTCAAGTATCTTAGAATTTTACTCGAATAGTTTTTTTTTATTATTGAGTCACAGATTTTGAAAATCTTTAAGCGTTTTTAAAAACGTCATCCAGATGCTGTAAGAGATTTTTAATTGATTATTTATAGACTTTCCAGGTTCATTCATCTATCTACCAGCCATTCAGAATAATTGAAATCATTTTTTTGCTAATGGTTAAGCTAAAAATCTTATTTTCTGTTTTGTAGGAAAAACTCTTAAATTATAATTTTTAACCCCAGTAAAAATCCATATAGAGGCCATTAATGTAATTCTTACCATTTACGTCACATTTAGAGCACATCAATGTGACACATATGGTAACATATTTGTCAACATACATGATAACATATGTGATATGCGTCCATGTATGTCACATATAAAACACATGCGTCTATATATGTGACCCGATACCATTTGTGTCACATGTACGTTTCATTTTACCTGGGAAGTTTTACGAGTGCATAGGCAAAAATATATTTGAAATTATATTTAGTTAAATAAATTATTCTTCAAGAATTTAAAACTTGAAATGTGATTCAATAATTCAAGTGATTGAAAAATGGAACTCTTGAAAAACTTTACATCATACTGAAAAAAAGAATAGCCGAATAATTTGGGATAACTAAAAGTTTATAAGCACATTTACCGAACTACTTTTGTAGTCAGGCGTAGCATACGTTGTATATATCCTCCAATTTGAGAAACCATAACCTTTTCCGTTTGAATTACATGTAAGGGTCAGCCACCTCGTGCTCCTTTAACGAGCAAAGTTTCTCGGTTGCGCGGACGACTTTCGAGGGTCTGTATACGCGGAACAGGTACACTGCGTTTCAGCCCTTTATTTTGGAGAGAAGCTTTCCGTTGTTTCTCGTTGGTGAAGCAATCAACTTTTTTTCTTTTGTACTTTTCATTTTTCTTGACAAAAAAAAAAACCAAACAAAAAAAACAAGAATTGCACCAGGACATATGCCACCATGGCAAAACGTTCTTTGATTCGCACGTTTTTTGCGCAGCCCGGGGAGCTCTTTTCTTAAAAGTTGCTCGGTCTTTTATGATTTTTTGTTTTTGATATGTACGAACAAACAAGAAACACCCCGAAATTTCATCCATCCCCAACTGACGTATCTCAAGTGGACGACTAAGAAACTCATTAAGCCCTTTCCACCGAACAAACTCTGTCGTCTGTTACACTCAAATCTAATAACAAAACGTGCACAATTTCCTTCACCTGCTTTTGTCGTTAATGAGTCCTTGAAATTCGACTTATTTAGCACAATGAAATTTTTGTTTGAACGGTGTACATATTATTTTGAATCTCAGCTTGGTCAGAAGGAGGTTTTGCAGGAAGATACTCTTATTTGGTGCTTTAGTTAAATTTTTAATTGCAACTAACAATTAAATAAGCTCACAATTGCTCGGTCTTGAGATGTCATTTATTGAGGTAGCTTAATTCAACTTGAGACAGTTTAATGACACTACAATTTTTATTAACTAATTTTATCATTTCTGGTGATTATGTATACAGGTATGCTGAAATTTTAATTCAAGCCTTCTAAACGTAAGAGTAGAACATTTATTTTAAAAAAAAAACGTTAATCTTATGCATGTAATAAAATCATGTTTAAAAAATGTTCTAAGGTAAAACATCATTCACTATAAATTTTAGATAATTATTGTAATTTTCATTCAGAATTCATTTTATTTAAAGCTAACACAGAATGTTAATTTTATAGTTAAAATAAAATTGTGATAATTTTTGTATAACATGTTTAGCTTTTTTTTAGAGATACCTGAAACAAAATTTAAATGATTGACTTTGCCTCTCAAATGTGAAAGATAATTTGTAAGTTAGCTATAAAATGTTTTCAAGCAGTTTATATTAAATACAAATTTTAATTGGATAAGCAGGTTCATTTGCTGTGAAAATGAAAAATTCATAAAAACTGTTTTGATCGACTTTACCCCATTTTACATGACTTTTTTTAAACAAGTAATAATAAAAATAATAAATACTCATCATAAGTTGATAATAAATTAGCGTACAAGCTGCTGGAATGTGTAAACAAGTCTTAATTATTGTGCTCGTCTATGTGTATAGTTGATCGAGGAGATTAGATTGCAAAGTTACTAATTGTTACAATGTACAAACTGTTGGTATATTTTACTCAAGTATTACCAACTTTACAAGAAGATTATATGAAACATTCCACAAAACAATAATAATATTAAATGAATGAAACAAATCCAAAAATAAATTCAACTTAAGAAAAGAAAATTTATCTTATTTTCAACTTAAAAAGGCCAAATAATTATCCAAAAATAAACAAATTATGAGCTGCACAGTTAAAAAACAAAATCCCCATCTGTTACACTTAAACCCTTGGATCGGCGTCAAGTTTGTAAATGAAAAATACAGCAAAAGAATTGAACAATGTATGATGCACAAAACACGGCAAATAAGCGTGGATACTGAGCGAGATTATCTACTCAATCCGTGCCATTCTTGTGAAAATCGATTTTTCGATCACAATTCTGTTTAATAGAGTGTTTCATTGTTGTGTGTTCGATATCCACTATACTCTACTCTAGTTTTTAGGTTCTATCGCAATAATGAAATTGATGGCGCGGAAGCCTTAATTTGTTTCTACGTTCGTGTACTTTATTTACATATACTACAATGTTTTTCAGCCAACATTTTTAGTAGAACAGAAAATCTTTTTGTGAACAAAAAAAAATCCTGAAACATTAACAATAAAGCTTGAGCAAGTTTACAGATATATTTTAAAGAAAAAAAACTAGAAGAGCTGCGGTGATTTTAATCAGAATAATTTTTAATTTCAGTTTATTAAATCATAAATATTTAGGGTTGTAAATAGAGTGGTGTTATAGCTATACATTTTCATAAGTGCAACCTTTTGGAAACTCCATTTGCCAAGATTCATATATGCTTCGTAATTTGATCAGGATCGACGAGCGTCCACGTTCAAAAAATTTAATCCGATACGTAACACGATAACGATGAGCGTAATGCATTATCATCAGAAGTGGACATGTCGCTAATTGGCGTGTATCAATCAGCTCTCATAATAACAGTGCACTTTTAATGTCATCGTTAATTAAGAAGTAAGCTCTGTCGTTTTGATTACGTTCGTTGTAACATATATTAAACATGTGTTACACTTAAATTTTAGCTCTTATTTCACTCTTCAAGAGAAAAAAAACATTTTACTACAAATAAAATATATTTTTAATTACAAAAATAATTACGTACAGATAATTATTTTAACTGTGATTTTACATAAAATGTACTAACTAGAAAAAAATTGCTTTATTTATCTGCTGAAAATGTTATGAGATTCGTACACAGTTTGCATTCGAAAATGTCAGAAGGCTTGAACTGTCTGAAGGAAAGATTGCCCTTTGGGATCATTAATCCCTTGAATAATTTCGTACTTGAAACGTCATTAGAGTAATTAGCAAATGGAGTGGCAGCTTCAGTGGGTCTCCAAGCGTCCAATTACGTTGATGCCGCTCGCGTGTGTGCTTTGTTGTCTTAGAACCATGGTTTTGCGGTTCTCCTTATATAAAAGGCTAGTCACGTCCGAATGCAACACAAAACCAAGTGCGTGTGCATGACGCTAAGTTTATACAAACTTCATACAAAACACTGTTTGTGCGTAAGACTAAACATAGCAAAAGTTTAGTCTTTTTGTACTTGATACAGACTTTAACATTTAATATAACTAAAAAAACAAACAATATTGAAAGTTCAGGAAAGAATTACATTAATTATAAAGTTACAAAAGGTAACATTTATTAAACCTCAAGCATGTAAATGGTATTAAATTTTAAGTAAAGAGTTAAGTTAGTTTTCACAATTTTATAAAAAGTTTATTCCGATTGATATAAATGTACTCTTGACAAATTTTCAATCCTGGATACTACGCCAACCAAGTCATACCCTCTGGCTATTTAGTTAGTCTTATCAGATGGTCATCGTGACTGAATATTTGAAGGGAATCGTCGGGTCAAATTAAACCTGAGTAATAATACTTGAAACTCCCTAAAGACCAAAGTTATCTCTGAGTACTTTTCTTTGATATATCAATACATGATTTCTAAGCCAATCAATTTCAAATTTACAATATAGAAAATAAAGTTCTCATTAAATTAAATTTATCTTTATATTCAAAAGAGCAGAATATAAATCGTTCCTAGGACTGAAAAATATGAAATAAAATGAATGATAAATACGTTGCCTGTTAACGTGGATATTAGCATAGAATGTATTACCGCAGATCTGTTTTGCAGGGGCTGGCAGACGTAAACGAAAGCAACCCTTGTGTGCGCAACAAAACAACACGATTCACGTCAGTTCAAGAGGCTGCGCGTGTGTAAATACTCTTTTTTTCTTTCTACTTGTTCACTTTTACTTTCTGTATTTCAAAACGAATTCCGTTTTCTTTATTTACGAACCATTAAGCAAAAATTAAAATCATCTTTTCTCAGCATAAATTTATACACGATAAAAAAGCTCTTTAAATAAGCATTTCAAAAAAAATTCTTACGAAATATTTTTTTTACTGGAAAATCATATAAGTTGCTTTATAAATATAAAACTTAAGTTCATTTTCAAGACACTTGAATATTTTTAGCCTTTCATTTGCAGAGCAGAATCAAATACAGGTCGAACAAAAAAAAAAAAAAAAAAGAAGGACGTCAAAGTAAAAAAGACGGCCAGGAAATAAAACACTAAAGTAATATTTTCTCCGGTCGTAACAGTGAGCCAAATGTCATCGTCTTCTTTCTTGTATGAAATTTCCCTGGCAAGTTCAACAGAGCGATTACTTTGAAGCATTCGATCGCGCCGGTGTACCTTCCGCTCTTGACAAGGCAATAAGAATAATGAATGCTCGGGCAAAGATTCTCCAAGACCGTCGATGTCAAACTCCTTCGTCGAGGCTTTTCGAGAGCAAAGTCTCGCCGGATATTAGTATGAAAACAGCGGGGCAAAGGGCACACACTTTTCAGGTGGAAAGGGTACACCGGAAGAATCGCATAATCGAATGAGCAAACCATTTCGATTGCCAATGCTACAAGTGTATGTGTGTGTTTACAATTCACAGCAAATAAACACCTCTTTGGCTAAAATAAATACGAAACTTTCTAGTTTGCAACTGTTGAAAATTTAATCTTGGAAGATTTATTTTTTCAAAAATAATGATAGCTTAAATAGAACTAATACAAAAAATATGAAAGCAGAAGTTTTTTAAAACAGTTTTCTAGAATAAAATATTAAGCTTCGTAATCCTTTTTTTCGTGACAAGCCCCTGGTGAGCAAAGCCCTCATTTATCATGAAAATTGATAGTTATAGTTTTAAAAATAATTAATAATATATTTTAAACAAAATACAAAATTTATAAAAGGAAAAAATAGTCTATCTACATTAAATTTGAAAAATATTAAAATAGTTGTTCGTTTCGCTTTTCCAAAGAGTCCCGTAGGAAGAATAATAAACAGAGCGTCTACTTCATACATTGTGAAGTTGGTTATATGTTTAACTGTAAGTTGAGCACAAAATGTTGACAGGTTTGATATCGAATATTTTTAAAAAGTGATAAAAGGCAAATTATTAACTGATTGAATAATAACATTAAAGTAAAATAAATTTTGTATATTAAAGTGAAAATTAGTTCTTAACTGTCATAAAATTTTAAAAAATAACAATATTAATTTATTATATATCTTTATTTAGTAAATATGCAATAATTTAATAAACAATAACTTTATACTGCAATTTTACAAGTTTAGTAGGAATTTTTGTGAAGATACCATTGTCATTTTGAAATTATTAAATGTAAAGGAAGTTCGCTTGTCACTTAAAATATTTTTCAATTGCGAAAAACTTCGTTCAACATCGACAGACGTAACAGGAGCATAATATAAATTTTGAATGTCTTTTTGAGAAAAATTTAAAATATTTACTAATGAGCCTGTTCTTTGCATTTCAGATATATTCATCAACACATCAAAACCAGGATTTTTAATTAAAACTTTTTCGAATTTTTCATAGGCGATTTTAACGACTTTTTCTAAAAACGTAATAATTAATTATTTGATGATAATTTAATGAAAATTATTGCATATTTACTGAATAAAGATATATATTAAATTAATATTGTTATTTTTAAAAATTTCATGACAGAAACTAATTTTCACTATAATATGCAAAATGTATTTTACTTTAATGTTATTATTCAATCAGTTAATAATTTGCCTTTTATCACTTTTTAAAAATATTCGATATCAAATCTGTCAACATTTTGTGCCCAACTTACAGTTAAACATATAACCAACTTCACAATGTATGAAGTAGACGCTCTGTTTATCACTTATAATTTTTGTTTTAAACTATCTGCTTGTGTCAGTAATTCAATAACTGCCTGACAAAATAAACACAGCTTAATTTTGCTATCCGGACAGAAAATTATATCTGTAGCTTCCAATAATAACCAGGTACATAACAATTCAAAAAAAAAAAAAATCTGTTTAATATGTTTGGTCATTTTTCATCATATTGTAACAAACATTCAAATGTAATCATTAGATTATATTGAATTTTAAAGAATTGTTTTGAATCTAATATAATATAAGAAAAAATAATTAATGTATAGCAGTACCAGCCGCGTAAAAATGATAAAAGATTTATTTCAAAAACAAATATATTAAAATAATTTCGAAACAATATATAAAAGATAACAATAGATCAATTAGGAAAATTTAAGTCCACCAAGGATCTGCAGAACACATGGCCTTAGAAATCTATTGACGTTTTCCAACTTAATGAAGTCCCGAAAGTTTCCTCAAAAATCCTATTGTTTAGTAGCATTACTAAGCAGTAGGGTTGGGCCCCTTGTATCTTTGCTGCAATAGACAATTTTTTCTATAGCTGAAAAATCTCAAAAACTACCTTTCATTCCAGTCGGGTCCATTAAAGTGTTCTCATCCGTCGGCTTTCTGAAAGTAACGTGAAATAAAAAACAAGTTGAATTGACGTTTGTCTGTGTTACCTTTTATACCTCTTTTAAACACTGAAATTATCTTAAAAACACTAAATAGAAAGAAACTTGTTTTTTTACAATGTTATTATTGAAAGTCCCAGGTATTATGTTTTCTGTATGGAATTCCCACACAAATGAAAACATTGACTCTAAAATATAGTTTTAGTTATATGCTGTATTGTCGCTTTTGTATATATTTTTTACAAAAAGTTTCTGTTTTATTTTATATTTTAAAGACTTATTTATAAACATTTTATATGCCATATTGTCGTCTATATTTATTTTATATTTTAAGATATATTTTCATCCGTGAAATTTATTCCGAAAAAGAATCCATTACAAAGCCAATATAATTCATAAACCTGTAAATTACTATTTTATTTCGTTTCTTTTGCAGCATAAGGATATTTACAAACTACTTGATAGACTCGAAAGAAAGTCGACTGCCAAAATGAACGACTCGTCATATTATTGGAACACAGCTTCTATCTCTGACCAAAGTAGCTACTACTCAGAATCTGCAGACAATTCTACACTGCCAAAATGTAATCAGCCACTCTACAATGTGCCACCGCCTTTAATTCATAACCCTACGATGGTTCCCGAGTTTCGTCCGGACATTCCTCCACCTACCATGATACCTCCTGCTTTCCCTGCTCAGTCTACACCATCCCCAAATTTTTCCGTACCTCCACCCAGCATGAACCAACAGACTACTTCTCACTGGTACCATCAAAATTCTTCTTATCCCTCAACCAATCATCCAGGTTCCTCCCACCAGCAATCAAGTTGGCCAACATCCTCTACTAGTTACCAATCTTCTACTCAAAACTGGAACTCATCGTCTAGTACAATTGCAAGTTCGATATGTTCTTACTCTGGTTCTCAGTCGCAGAGTAGCCAAAATCGAAACTATTCTACAAATCAGACAGATTCACACCGGCTCGATAAGCAGTCCTCAAGGTACGATTCAACGAGCAGTTATCGTTCCTGTTCCATAGATTCTGGAAGGTTTTCATACAGAAGTCAAGATAGTCATAGAGATAAATATATCAAAAGTAGTAAGGATAGTTATCGGAGAGACAGGTACACTAGAGACACAAGTAGAGATAGATACAGAGAAACAGAGAAATCGAGACATCGTTCTCCTGAGATCAGAAGTTACAGCAGAAGTAGGAGCAGAAGGAGGTCAAGATCACAAGACCCGAGTCCGGTTGCGAAGCACTCTAGTCCTAGTTCCAGTAAGCCAAAAATACTAAGCGAGAGGGATCATCTTTTGGAAAAGTATCGAAGCAATTACTGTGCAACCAGTAAAGATATGGTTAAGAAGATGGGCGAACTCAGTGCCCTGGGTTTGGAGGGCATCATTGAAAATGAAAAGAAAATCTGGACGCGAACTGCTCCGGCTGATCTGTATTACACGAGGGATGAAAGTAATCCGAAAATTATGAAAGCCACAAATAAGCAAAGAGAGTTGTGCGATTATTTTAAGAGATTTTTGTTGGAAAGAGCGATTAATGCTAAAGCAGCACAAACCCCTTACGAGCCTCCGCCTAGGAAAAATCGTATCAAGCTTTGCAGACACAAAACTGAAGCTTGCAGTAGCAGTAGTTCCTCAGACAGCGAAAGTTCGATGGACGAAGATGATAGAACTATGGAAGAACTGATGGCGAAGAAGCAGCATCCGCATAGATTGCACCCGGAAATGTGGTTCAATGATCCTGGAGAAGTAAATAAAATATTTATTGCAAAAATTATTAGAGTAATAAAATACAAATTACTAAATTGAATTTGCTTTTGTCTTTGTTTAGATGAATGATGGACCTCTGTGCAGATGTAGTGCGAAGTCACGAAGATCGGGAATCAGGCACGGCATTTATGTTGGAGAAGGAGAATCAAACAAATGTGACCTTGACTCGAATAATGCGGACAAACTGTATCACTATAGAATTACTATCAGCCCTCCTACGAATTTTCTTACAAAGACTCCTACCATTATCAAGCACGATGAGCATGAATTTATTTTTGAAGGATTTTCTATGCTCTCACACTTTCCTCTAGTTAAATTGCCTACCTGCAAAGTTATTAGATTTAACATTGAATACACAATACTGTACATTGAAGAAAAGTTGCCTGACAATTTTACTATTCGAGAGTTAGACTATTTCCGTAAGTAATATAGAATGACATCAAATTTTTAAAATGTACTTTTGAATATATTATAGTAATTTTAATTTATTTCTTTACAGAACAATACCTATTCAAGGAAATTTTAGAATTAGTCGACTTTGATCTTCACGCAGCTCAGAATCGAACTGGCTGTGATCAATTTCATTTCATGCCACGTTTCGTTCGCGATTTACCTGACAGTGGGCAGGAAATTTTGTCGATGAACGAAGTTTTGAATTATTTAATAAAAAGCAGCACACGTCTAATTCAAGAAGAGGATTTATCTTTTTTACACGAAATGCCACAATACAAGTGGCAGGATTTTGCAGACGAAGTTAAAGGTATGGTGGTTACTTTCCCTGGAAAGAAACCCTGCAGTGTAAGGGTGGATCAACTGGATAGAAATACAGGAACTCCTGCTAAACCTGGAGAACTGGCTTATCCAGAAATCGTGCATTTTGGTATTAGACCACCACAACTGAGTTATGCTGGCAATGCTGAGTAAGTATATTTATCATTTTTTACATTATTATATATATAACCAAAGGAGATAAATTGTTAATCAATACAAAATTTCTTAATTGAAATTTCTTTTTACAGTTACCAAAAAGCTTGGAGAGACTACGTTAAATTTCGTCATCTCTTGGCAAACATGCCAAAACCATCTTATGAAGACAAACGTAAGTTAGAAGCAAAAGAAAACAAACTGCAGGAACTCCGAACCCAGAGTAAAATGAAGCGCGACGTGACTGTCGATGTAAGTGCCAAAGGATTTTACCGAACGGGCATTATGTGCGACATTGTGCAGCATGCAATGTTGATACCCGTCCTAGTTTGTCACTTGAGATTCCACAAGTCACTAGACAACTTGGAAAGGACCCTGAAATACGATTTCAAGAATCGTCATCTACTGCAACTGGCCCTGACCCACCCGAGTTATCGCGAAAATTTTGGAACAAATCCAGATCATGCGAGAAATTCTTTGACCAACTGTGGAATCAGGCAACCGGAATACGGAGACCGGAGAATACA
>JABFPM010000566.1:0-25077 GCA_022817325.1 Idris sp. 1 HC-2018 | reverse complement strand
AAGTGAAAATATAGTAATTAAATTATTAGAATATCAGTTAATGTGACTATATTCACGTTAACTATATTTTCTAGTCATTTTTATGGTCAACTCAATGTATGTAGTAGAACTAACTGAAAAAATGATTTTTATTAGTCAAAACATTTGAAGTCAAAACAGTTGAAAAACGTAGTCAAGTTTGTCACTAATGTGATGGTTTAAAATTAGATATAAATCATTCTTTGTAATGGATTTAAAATCATGAATTATAATAACTGATCAATTTTAATAAACTGAAGATTCATTCATTAAATAGAATAATATTTTTATTGTTCGATTTAACATCTATATGGTTAAGTTTACTACATTTCCGAGTTCACATTAATCAGTTAGAGATAAGTTGACCAAAAAACCAACTACAATTTTATAGTAAAGTTTACCGATGTTTTGTCTGAGTGTATTAACGCTCATAATTGAATGGTTTCTTTGCATAAGTAAGGGTGTATACGGGTAACATAAAACCCACCCTCTCAGATAACATGAATCATTAAATAACTTTAGTTTCCCATTCAATTAAGTTAATGATTATTAATTATCAATTGAGATCGCTTTCAATTATAATTAAAAACTTACGAAATATTGTGAATTAAGAATACTTTTTCATTAAGTATGATTTTGTGATTTTTAATTTATTATAGAGCTAAAAGTATTATGCAATATTGAAAAAAAATTATTTTAGCAATTTTTTTACAGAATTTTTTCTTGCGCAATGTTTGTTTGAAAACTTGAGGGACCACCTTTTGAATATTTTAATTTTTTTAACTGCAGCTTTTTACTTCAAAATCTATTGCAAAAGTTTTGAATTTCAATAATCATTGATAGTTTATGAGATTTATGAAAATTTGCCAGAAATAAGTCATATTAAAAATAAATTTCGCTTTTGTATAGAAAATTAGGTCGTTGGATATTAAATTCCCTTTTCAATATCGTAATTGAAATGCGAAAAATATTATAATAGTTTTTCTTTATTGTTATGTATTATATAAATATGTATTTTCAAATGACAGTAGTGTACAATTTCCAGTACAAAATTGTTTAATTAATTTCAACTTGTTTTTATTTTGTGTATTAAGAAAAGGAAATGATAATCTGGATTTCTAAAATTTATTATTTAAGAAATTATACCGTAAATATAATTTCATTAAAATGTGTCATAAAAAATATTATTCAGTTGAATTAAACATTGTATGCAAACATAAAACATCGTTAAAAACATTTTTACAATAATACGCGCTAAGAAACGTTCACATAAATTTCAAGCTTTTTTGTTTTTGAATTTAAATCATTTTAAAATACAAAACGAGAAAATTTTAGGAAATACATCAAGTTAATCATATCAACGTTAAAAATCTTGACAATAAAAAATCACAATTTGATCTCGCAAATCCATTTTTTTTTAAAAAATGTATAAAACGAAAATCTAATTATCCTATGGAAAAATATATTTTCTTTTCTTTACAAGAAAACACTTTAAAGTTAATGTGATTCGTTGCACAAATCACTTTTGAATAATATTTTATTTTTTACATTTTTTAATCTAATTTTTTGTCTTAGTTTTTCATTATTCGTATTTTGCTACTGATATTTATGCAAATAGAAAGTTTATAATTTTGTTCATTAATTAACAAAATGATGAAATTTCGATAATGAAAATGTGTTCTTGTATTTCATTAATTATAATTATGCAAATGTAATTATGTTGTAACATCTGTATTTATTTGCTAAATAAATATAATTTCAACAATTATATTATTATGAAGTTAAAATTTCTTAATTAACTTATAATCAATTTTTTTGAAACAGATGAAAAAAGTTATATTTATTTTTAAATCGAAAAATGGCACAACTAATCTTCTTATTCACGTGTTTGTTTAAGTGTTTGAAAAGATAAGGAATTTAATTAAGCAATTCTCAAGTTCTTTTTATACGCTGACAATACCATTTTATTTACTCTATAAAAGAGTTTTAAAGTAAATAAAAGTAAACATCGTATATAATCTAAAAGAAAAGGTCGAGAGCGAAGTTGACCTTTCATTTCTAGTAGAAAATGAATCAATTATCGGTAGTAAGTCACGCAAGATCAATAATTTGAATCATTGAATTAATTACTATTTTATACATATTTATTATGAGCAAATTTGACTGAGAAAGAGAATTTCTACTGCAAGTATTTTAAATTATGAAAAAAAGGTAATTCAAGGCAATCTAATACTCATTTATTACTAGATTAAGAGTAATTTTCATAAAAATGTTGATTCAGTATTTAAAATTTTAAATATATTTCATGACATAATTGTAAGTAAATTACAGTAATTAAACATTTGTAAGCTTTTAAATGGTAAACTAATAAAAAGAGCGTAATTATCAAATCAAATTTGAATTTGATATAATAAATTGAAATATAAAAAAAAATTAAAAGATGTTTACAAAAAATCTTAAATCAGTTTATATTTTTAATATCGAAAATGTTATAAACCAAGTTTAATAAAATTGACAAAAATGTACTGTAATATTTTCTTAAAAGACTTCTAATTGATATAACTTAGATACTGAAATAGTACAAATTGTTATTGTAAAAACAAAAATGAAACCGTCTCGTAAATTTAATTTTTTCGTACAATTTAAGTTTAATATATAAAAACACGTATAACAAAATTAAAACAAATTCTCTTGTGCAAAGCACAAATAAAATACACAGAAGAAAAACCTTATTACAGTTTGACCATAAATAATTGGAACTATTTTTTTTGCAAACAAATACCATTTCACAAGAAAATGTTAATGTTCTTCATGAATCATTTGTGTAGAATAAATGCCGGAATAATCTGACCATTATTTTAATTTTATTTTATTATAATACACTTGTACGAAAAACTGTAACATGTTATTCACATATAAGTCCCTTATATCCTCATAATCTTATTTTATATTAAATTTTAAAACTACATACATTTCAATAAAAACAAAATTATTTAAAATTATATATACGAAAGGAACAATTTTTTTAAAAGTCAGCCAAAACTTTGTCAGCCAAAAAAGTTTCAAATTTTCTTACAGTGCAAAGGCATGTTCGCGATAGAACAAAGTTTTCCGAAAAGCGTGACCAAGTGTCGTGGACCGGTACCAAGACGGATTTCCCACGGTGGATGACTCAAATGTCGCGACTTCGGAGGATCCCAATTCTGTTAGTTACGTCCGTCGTTAAAGCTAAATTAGGAGCGACAATTTTAAGTCTCTGAAGTCTCGAGATAGTGGGGCAAATGTGGACCACGGGAGCACTCTCGGCGTGCCCTCCCCCCTCTTCCAGGTTACCATGGTGACCTCGGATTCAGCCCGGGATATCGGAGCTGGCGCATTCGTCTTGTTTGCACGCGTATGTGCACATTTATGAGCCGTAAAACTCTTTTTTTTGCTCATTGATCTTAGAGGGTTCACCTCTCTCTCTTCCTAAACTCAAAGTCCATGTGTCTTGTAAGACATTTTTCCATGACTAATGGACTTTGCCGATTAAAACGCTTTCAGCTGATTGGAAAAGAATTGTTTCCCGTTGAAAGTATACAAAAGAGAAGAACAACTTTTTTCAAATGAATAGAGTACAAACAAATAGGAACAAAAACTCGTCTTGATTTTTTTTTCTCGGTGTAGATTAAAGGGGACAAAATATTTTATTTCTGAGCTGAGATTTTGTATCTTGGTAGTCCCAGTAACTGGAAACCGATTGGCCCTGTTTGGTAGAAAATAAGCTTTTTAAATTTACGTCTTAATTAAAATACAAACTATTCATTATAGTAATTTTTGAAAGTGGGAATGAAAATCTCAGTCGTATTACTTTCTTTCATATACTAGCAATAAAATAAAATACAAACACATGGCTCTATTGACTAAAGAAACATTCTTTGTCAACGGCTCTACGATCTTTTCATTGAGCCAGATCGACACGAATTTTCCAAAACTATACTACGAAATAAAATTTCTGTAATCCTAAGAATTATTCTTCCACTAAGGTTTCTTTATCCGTAATGTCTTAAGTTTATTCTGCAGTTTTTATACATTTTAAATTTAGTGTGTTAATCAATTTCGTCAAAGATGTTTTCAAAAAGTTGTACTTTTTATTACACGACAGGCCCTATTGAACAAAGCTGATATTTAATCGGGTTTCAATGCGGTTTCTGAATCGGGTGCAAAATTGATACACAAACAATCGCTTTGAATGTGTCAAAATCTCAAATTCAATTTGACAGCTAACATAGCGAGAAGAAAAATATTCGAATGCAATGTAACTCAAATGGGTGCTAATCCCAATTGAAAGAAAAGTTCTTTCAATGAGATATTAATGAGATTTGAATCATAAAGTGAACGTTTAAATTAATTTGGTGTTTATTACTTTGATTTATTTGATAATTTGTTGTATTACTTATTTATTACTTGAATACAGAATTGAATTTTATAAAATAAATATTGTAAAATTTATGTTATATTTAAAATAAAAATAATAAAAATAGCTTTGAATAAACATTATAAATAACTTGATTGTTTATATATATATATATACTAAACACATCTTGGAATTTTTCAAACTCATAGCTACAAATAATTATAAACATTGAGCAACCTTAAAATCGAGCTTAAAACTAATAATTTTAACTAAACATTTTGTGTAAATTACCTGCTCTCATCAAAGTCGATTAATTTTATGGTTGCTCAATGTTTGTAACTATCTGTTGCTATTTGAAAAATACTCAAAAATTACAAAATAAATCAAAGTAATAAACACAAAATGTATTTAAATATTCATTTTATAATTCAAATCTTATTAATTTCTCAATGAAAGACATTTTCTTTCAATCGGGATTGGCTTCTGATTGAATTACATTGCATTCGAATATTTTTTGTTGTTGGCCATATTAGCTGTCAAATTGAATTTGACATTTTGACGTATTCAAAGCGATTGTTTTTCTATCGGTTTTGCACCCGATTTAGCAACCGCATTGAAACCCGATTGAATAAAATCTTCTTGGAATTAGGCCAATCGGTTTCCAGTTATCAAGGTAATGCAAAATAATGACTCCCTGATGTTAAACTCTGGATTAGCTTTCCGACTCCGTCGATAAAAGATCTGTCTTGCAATATAATTTATAACGTACGTGACTCATTGGGTTGCCAGTCAGACGTGACCATTAAATGTAAATTATATCTTATCTGTAATACCGACACATTTTGCCGAATAATGTTGACATGCAGAGTAATGAGTCGCTTATTTCCGAGCTAAGGAGAAAATGTCACCGGTTTACTGATCTAACCGGGAAATTAAAATTTTGATGCCGAATTGGAATTGCTGAGACGACCAACAGAGCAATTGATTCAAATCAAATGACCGTTTCTCATTTAACAATATTGTCGTAATTGACTTTCTAGAGACTGTTCGCTTAAGCTATTGATTTTTCTCTGTCGAACATATATGAATTTTTACAGAGCGGATATAACAAGGGAATTCAAAATCAATTGCCGGTCGAGAGGTTAATGGATCACGGTTAAGACTTGAAGCGTTTTGTTGCTAGTTGATGCCGGCAAATTGAATATACTTGGATACTCAATTTTTGTCCTAGAAGATTGAAACGGTTTGATAAGATATTGGCCTTCAAATTATTAGCTTTGAACATTTAGAGTATACACAAATTTTATACCATTTTACTTCATATACAAACATCATATTTATAAACACTTTACATCACAAGTCTTATTAGCTGTAAAAATTCATATTACAATAGCTGTAATCAATATTTTTACTTCAATTTGCGTTATTTAAATATACTAAATTGAAGTTAAAAATGATTCATTTGTATAACATATTTAAATTACGTAAAAACAGGTCATTTAGATTGCATTTAAATTCGATATAATTGCTTGTGATTGACTATTAATGATGTGAACTAAATTTGATTTCTAGTTTTGAATAAAGAGGAAAAAATCCAAAATCGTAAAAAATAAATTTATTCTTTTTTGGTCCAGGCAAATTTGAATAAAAATTATAAATAACTGATGAAAATTAGTTATCTCGGATATAACCTTACTACACTGAAAATAATGAACTATAATCCGTGCAGTGCTAACTGCTGTATTTATAGTGCGCACTGTACAGTCTAGGCTGTTAAATTATATTAATATTTGTTCACGATGTTTTTACATAAATGGTTTTTTTAAAGGTAAATTATTATTGATTTACGTATGTTTAATCTATTTCCCAACATGTTATTGCAACGATGAAATTAACAGCTAATCAACGATAGGCATCGCCGTTAATTTGTTATTTCTTTCTAATAGGAAAGGATAGAAGACATTTCGGCGCTGCTATTGGTCACACACACACACTAGTAGAGAAGTGTTTTAAACTTAGCGTTTTCTGCCTCATGTTGGGAAATCGGTTAAGTCTATTTATTTCTTATAAATAAGCATAGGGTACAGTTTTTATTATCACTTTTTGTTCAAGTTAACCTGAAATATCTTCTGCGTCTCAAACTGTAAAATTTCACAGTCAAAAACCACTGTTACAACAGTCTGCATTAATATCAGTGTATCTTGATATTAACAATCAGAGCAATCTGTGAATACATATAAAAAAAGTAATTTTTATGGAGACAAGTAATTTGCCTTTAGTGAACTATCACACTATTTGTACAAATAATCGTTTATTTACGTGTCGGCGATAACATTTCGCCTTCTTCAGAAATAGTATAAGGTGATATGTCAGTCGATTTCAGGGTGTCTCTCTC
This sequence comes from Idris sp. 1 HC-2018, assembly GCA_022817325.1. Lineage (NCBI taxonomy): Eukaryota > Metazoa > Arthropoda > Insecta > Hymenoptera > Scelionidae > Idris > Idris sp. 1 HC-2018. The sequence continues at coordinate 18,268 of JABFPM010000566.1, read as the reverse complement.
ACTCACATGTAAACTTCTATAGTTCTGTCTCTTTTCCACTAATGTGACTGACTTATATCACCATAATGTGAAGAATACAAAAAAATATATATAATTATTAGAAAATACAGACATTTTTATAATCCATTTTTATGTGACAATACAAGGTGCAGTAAAAAAAAACTTTTTTTGGGCACGTGGAAATGACTTATATAAAGTTTTAATTTTCTAATAATTATATATATCTTTTTATTTTTTTCACATTATCCTTTCAAATGTAAAAATAAATGTAAAGAATTTTAGTTTGAAATTTTGTAGGTGGTCTAAAATTAGCCAAACGAAATTGAATTTTACTTGGGATATCAAAATCCAAGATAACATTTGTTAATTGAACACGAGATAATGGCTTTCAAACTATAATTTAACAGAGCTTTTGGAATATTGTATTATTTCAACAGTCTCGGGAGGCTTTCGTTAATGTGTTCAACTGAGAGTTGATCTTGCACATAAGTTATATGTTATCTGCACTCAAGCACGTTTAATATTCAATTTACAGAAAATCTGTCTAAACGTCTTATACGGTACATTCAAATGAAATTTGTTTATTTCATTGGAAATAAGTATAATGAGTTTTATGTTACTCTGAATTAAATTTTACCTGAAAATGTTCTATAATGCTTTTTAAATTATGAGAAAAATGTAAGATTTCTTTTAAAGTAGACAAATAGTAATTTTAAATTTTTTCTCCAACTAGTTATTATACTTAGCTTGACACATTATAAAACTTGGGCATAAATTTTTGGTAACGTAACTTTGCCTCTTGTCATACAAGTTTGACTTAAAACTTTCAAATTCAACGCTAAAAAGTTTGCAAAAATGTTATATTATTTTGCCTCGTGAAACACAACTGACACAGCTTCTACTGGTTAATTGAACTTTTCAATTTAATTTAAAAACAGACAATATATAGACACAGTTTGAAACATTCTCGTTGATTCATACGTACAAAAGAGAGCGAAAGAGAAAAAGCCGAGGACAAATAGTTGTAATTAGTTTTTCACATTTCACACCGCTTTCAATTAATTTTTTTGTATTGTTGGTACTTTTTTTTTAATTAAAAGATGTAAAATTTTACAAAAACAGTGCAACATTTTTTTGTTCATTGTAACAAATTTTGTTTAATTAAAGTTATTTCTTGAACTATTCTTTTTTTAATGGGTCAACAGTTCAGACCACCTGCGGAAAAAGTCGGATACTGGGCCATGGTCTATCAAATTTATTTTCTTAGTTGACAAGCTACTGAGTAAGAAAAAAGAAAAAGTTTCATGCGAACGATTTAAGACGATTTGTTTTCTGATCTGCCTCGAGCTGTTTTCCGAAGAAAATGACTAAAAAATGAGTTTCATATTGTCCTCACGGTTTTAATGGTACTCGCTTAAATTTCGTGAAAAACTGTCTCAATTTTTCTTGGGTTTTTTGAGATTTCTCTTGTGATAGATTTTTAAACTAGGCTTCTCTTAAATTATTATACATATGCAACTTGTCAAATTGCTTTCAGCATTTTATAGAAAAAAATACTCTCTTTTCTCGGAGATGTGTCAATTTATACATTTTTAAAATGTTTTGAAAAAAAAGAGATAATTGGATTGAAATATGTTTCCTTTCAGGCTGTCACTTTATTAGTTTTACGTTCGGTTTGTTATTTATCATATCGAATTTGAGCGCTCGGCGTTAATTTGTAATAATGATTTATTCTTGTCATCAAGTGGTCCTTGGAATCGTAAATTTGATCGATAGGCATTATTTTTGAAAACTTGATATTGAAGTCAGAGGGAAATAAAAATATAATCGTCCTGGAAAAATAAAATAAGTTACATTATGCAATCTAAGTCAACACGAGATGATTAAAGATCGCAAGTTATTTTTAGACAATTTATGTAAATTTGTTTTAATTTTGTTTTTAGTAAAAAGTTGATATAAAATACTTGTCTAAAATTGTTTCAGCAAATTTATTCAAAGACGATTTTAATTCAAATCAATAATGACTGTGTATATATAAATTTAAACAAAGTTTTCAGGTTTTTGTTGTTGAAAAACTTAATATTGTTTTCAATTCATGTCTAACATTTTTGTATTCATGTGTTAAACTATGATTTCTGTCACATTTGAGTTGTATGCTTTTAATTTTTAGTATTATTCACACACTTTGGTAGTGCATTAGACCAATGAATCAAGAAAATAGTAGAATGATATTTTGTTCCTTTACTCACTTTTGAACTGAATCATTGTAATTTATTTAAAGATGAAATGTCATAAATTTAGGAAGTGTAAGTTTCAAACTTTTTATCTTTATTTTGTATAATATATGCAATTTATTTGTTTGTAATGTACAGATTACAATTGTACATTTTTTAAAAATTAAAAGTTAAGAAGAAAACATACAATTAAAATTTCAACAAATTTTTATTTCTGTTCTCATTCTACAAATATATAAACGATACAATTATAACAATAAATTGAAAAATATAAATTCTTTTACAAATTTGAAACTTCAGATATATTTTAAACTTTCCTATCTATGGTATTTTATCTCAGCTAAAATATTCAGTCAGCACACCCTGAAAAACAAATTCTGAAACAATGTGTGTATATATATAGTTAATGTCAGAATAACAATTATTATGTAGAACCCTTTGACAGTGAAAGTTTTTGCTAGCTTAACTCTCGATCGATCCAAATCCGCATCGTGATCTCTCTGTCTCATAGTGTTTAACTCTCAACTCCTTCTCTTTTAACAATCCGTATGCATTTTTCCGAACTATCCAAATAACCCAGTGAATTGATATACTCTGTCTCTAACCAATTTCTGGTTTGTCGCACCACTATCTCTTTCTCTCTTTCTTTCTTTCTTTCCCCCTTTCCACTTTTTGTCTCGTATTAAAACAGAACTTAAGCAAAAATAAGGCTTGAGTACTAATCGACAAGAAGAGCATCTCGAACGAGTAAGGCAGTCTTAGGATTTAAGGCCATTAACTATTGCAGAGGCAGAAATAGGAGAAATCGGAGTTTTAGGGGGTTCAGCTGGGGCGCTCAATCTTGCTGGACGTCACAGGCCCGAAGAGCTGGCCACCTTGGCGGCAAACACCAGGTTCACCAAGAAGGAAATACAGCTCATCTATCGGGGCTTCAAACAGGAGTGTCCCACCGGGCTCGTCGACGAGGATGCGTTTAAACATATTTTTTCACAGTTTTTTCCGCAGGGAGGTAAGTGTTTGTAAAAATAACAAAATTATACACAATGTTTTCAGGCCATTTTGTAATTTAAAAACCTTTAAATGTAGAAAGAATTCTATTTTAAGTAAAAATGTTAGAATTTATTTTTGAAAATGTATAAATATATATCCATATTAACTTTATAACTATTGTTATGTAAAAGTTTGTTTCGTACTAGAAATAATAATTGAACTAAAATAGCAATAAAACTTTTGAAAATGACCACTAAAGTGTTTTGCTCAAAGATTTCGAATATTACTTCATCCAATTTCTTAAAAGCCCTGCGAGAAAACCGGATTATTGCATTAAGCGTCTTGGCTAATAAAAGTAGATTGTAAACGTAATGAACTTTACAAGCGGGCGTATCACAGAAAAAGCTTAAGTGTGTTAAAATAAAAATAATATAAAATTTTGCCATTATTTCGCTAATTGCTTATTTCTTATTGCATTCCACAGGTATTTCTTTTTTTGAATTATTGAAGTAAATCTACAAAATATAAAAAAAGGACTTTTTATTTGGATAAATATTTTCCTTTTTTAAAAAGAAAAATCTATTCAATTTCTTTTTCTAATAAATGTGAGCTTTGATTAAGAGCACGATAAATTGCTTACACTCAGAAAAAATCGCGTTGTTAAATTAACTGTATGTTCATGGTTGAGGCATTTATAGTTAATATAAGTGAAAATATAGTAATTAAATTATTAGAATATCAGTTAATGTGACTATATTCACGTTAACTATATTTTCTAGTCATTTTTATGGTCAACTCAATGTATGTAGTAGAACTAACTGAAAAAATGATTTTTATTAGTCAAAACATTTGAAGTCAAAACAGTTGAAAAACGTAGTCAAGTTTGTCACTAATGTGATGGTTTAAAATTAGATATAAATCATTCTTTGTAATGGATTTAAAATCATGAATTATAATAACTGATCAATTTTAATAAACTGAAGATTCATTCATTAAATAGAATAATATTTTTATTGTTCGATTTAACATCTATATGGTTAAGTTTACTACATTTCCGAGTTCACATTAATCAGTTAAAGATAAGTTGACCAAAAAACCAACTACAATTTTATAGTAAAGATTACCGATGTTTTGTCTGAGTGTATATTCGTTGGCAAATGAAGAGAGGCTGTGTTGCTATGAAAGAAGCGTTAATGGTTATACTCATTCGTGTGCCTAATCTTGATTTGGATTATATCCAATTAAAACTTCATCATGTTGTAATAACGAAATGTGTTTGTGTTCGTTGTATAAGTTACGACTAATTCAATTTGTGTGTTCACTTTATGGAATCATGCTAAACAATATTTGCTGTGTCAACAAGATATTTTCAGCACTTGTTTAATATAACAAACTTCTTTGCATCAAACAAATTGTTATAATTACAAAAATTCTTTCACTCAGAAGTTCCATTTTGTGTATGAAATTTTTCTTTGCAAATTTAATTGTTCACAAAAAAATGCATTTTTGCGCTTTTATTTTTATATTTTTCTACTCGTTGCATAATGATGTGCAATGTTTGAATATACATTTATTTCAGCAAAACACTCGCAATATTTCAAATTTAATGTAAATAAGGAAATAATAAAATAAAAACAGCAAATGTCGAAAATAGTTTGCAATCACTTTTATGTCAGATTATGAAATTTTCATGTAAATTTGTAAATAATATTATCCTTATTACAATATTTTACTTGATAAATTAAAAGTAAAGCACGAATATGGATTAAAAACGTGTGGTTTGAAATTATAATTTAGAAATCGAATAAAAAAAATCCGTTTTCATGAACAATAGAACTTTGTTTTAACTAATAGAGAGTAATATATACAATATCGATCAAATTTCACTGTGCGTCAGAGGAACTTGTGAGTTGATGTGCATTTTGGTTTAGCTATATAGTATATGACGCAGTTATTGCAGCTTGCGAGAAAGAAATGCGGCATTAGACTATTCATATTTACTGCGTCCATAACTCTTACTGTTTTCATAAACACTTGCTTGGTATTCTGTAAGTGACATAAATATATTACATTGATGCTACTTTTCATATTAAATTTTGCATAATGCTGCTGGACAGTAATCCAGGCAAATTGTTTCAACTTAATGAAATTGAAATATTAAAAAAGAAAAAGCTTTTAACTTTAAGCATACTTTTAATTACAAAAAAAAACAAACAAACAAACAAACAAAAATAATATGATTTTTAATTCTCACTCAGAATTGGAGCGAAAAATAGGTAACAAAAATTAAACTATTATTAAAGTATAATAAAAATTTTAATTTAATTTGGATGAAATAGTATATTTTAAAATCGACCCAAATATCCCAATAAAGCTTGCACCTTAGAGATTTTGAAATGGAATTCTGTGCCAAATGTATACGTATGTACAACACGACAAAATGGTAACACATTTTATTTTGAGTTATGCAAAATGGGTGAGTTCTGTTTTTAAATTACAATCTGAATATTAAAATACGAAAAATGTGTACTTTTGCAGATGCAAGTCAGTATGCTCACTACGTTTTCAACACTATGAAAAGAAAATCGGGCAAAATAAGTTTCGAGGTAAAGAGAATACTTTATACTTACTCGAGAGTGAAATCAATGTTATGGATGCTTTTAGAAATTCTGCGGTTATCAAATCATAAGATTATTTAAAAGCTTTTTTTCGAAAACATTGTTACATGCTAAACCTTCATAGGAATTCACTGTGCGAAGTTATTTTCTAGCTGATCTCTTAGATGTTATAAATTTAATTCATTTTTAAGAAATTTTAAATCGAGTTGCAAATTTTTTTGATAATTTATTTTTGATATATTTTAATTCGAATCAGAAAATTTTTTGATATCAACAAATTAACTTTTGAATGAAAATGCTTCTTAGGAATTCCTGACGATCTTGTCAAAGGTGTCCCGGGGTTCGGTGGAAGAAAAATTGCAATGGGTTTTCGGGTTGTACGATCTTGATGGTGATGGCTTGATAAGTAAAGAGGAGATGCGAGACGTTGTTGAATCGATCTACGAAATGTTGGGACGTTACACTCAGCCGCAAATTGCTGAACCACATGTTGCTGCTCGCGAACACGTTGATCGAATATTTCACGTACGTTTATACATTACGTTGTTATGCAATATTCAACTCAAAATGTCCAATCATTTCTAGACTAAAAATTCGAAAATCTGTTATGACTGACCTTAGCCTTTCATTATTTATTACATCTATAAAAATGTGACTTAAATTATAAATTTTAATATAAATCAATTTTTCTTATATGATTTTTTATAATATATATATGTTATTTGGGAATCATGTTTGTTGGTAAAATTAACAATGTAAATGCATTAAATTTTATGCACAGTTGATGGACGCAAACAAGGACGGCGTGGTGACAATTGAAGAGTTGGTCCAATGGTGTTCAAAAGACGAACAACTTTTGCGCAGCTTTGACACCCTCGACACGGTCTTATGAGATCTTTGCATTACCATCTTCGTACTTGCAAACTTTTCCGTAACTCGAAAATACTTTCAACAGGCAACTGGCAAAGACATAAATTCGCTTTTTACAATTTAAACATATGTAAATTATACATCTTTTTGTCTTATTATTTCATGTACAACTTTTCAAATAAGTATTTTTTCTTCTAAACTTGAAATTCGAAATCAATTTGCAGTATAAAGCTGTTTTTTTGTCTTGTTTTAATTAATATAGAAAACATTTGTTATGTCAAGACGAAGAAACTGCAATATTCAACTTGTTGGGTGCATATGCCTAAAGGAATGAATTTCTTACTTGTCGTATAGAAATTGTACAATTCCTCAAAAAACTAATAGTAAATACAAATTCAAAACGAAAATATATACACCTATATACAGGTACATTATATCGTTGTATAAAAAAATATAGATTATATTGGGACTTGTACAAATTGCGTGGATGTTAAATTTAAGATATATTTATTTCAGATATTATCTTTACGTGCAAACTTGATTTTGACGTAAAAGTTGGATTTGATATAAGATCTGCGAATTGGACGGAGAAAATTGAAGATGAACCAGAATTGAATTTGATTGTGTTTTTGGAATTGAAATAAAAACAAAGAAAGAAAAAGGAAATGAAACCGATAAAAGTATTACACAATTCTTAGCTCTGCTTTCTTTCCAACTTTTCGTCTCGTCGAGTTTACAAATGTTTTTCTTCACGTACGTACTTGTACATAAGAATTCTACTACTCAGTCTTTCAAATCTTTACCCCAAATGATGACGTAGGACTTTGTCTTGCATGTCATACACTTCGACAATTCGAGAAAATATGTAAGCAGTTAAAATCTGCTGTTTTATTTAAAAAAAGAAAATGAAAAAAAATTAATTGAATATATCGTGAAATATCATACAGTATATATAATGAAATAATCTATTTTTAGATATAAAAATTATATTTATTAACAGACACTGTAAAAATTGAATGATTCACAGTGCTGCAAAGATCTTAATAAATGTATAATTATTTGATAGCAAATAGTCATCGTATTAGATAAAATATTTTAACCTTTATCTATAGTTATTAAAATTAGTGATGAATTTGTTTAAAAAGTGTAGATTAGATTTTACACTTTCTTAACCGAGTAAAGAAAGTAAAATTGAAAAGAAAAAATTGAAAATTATTTCTTTTTTATTTTACAGCTGATTTTTTTTATTTATAAATTATTAAAAATTAATAAATAATATTAAAAAGAATATTGATAAATTTCATTGAACTATAATTTAATATTGGAATTTAATCTACATGACACCTAAAAACATTTATATTAAATACATATAATATATTCTCGTATATTCTTGCAATAATTAAAGAAAATAGAGATATTTATATTTTATAAAATAAAAACTTTTGTTTGTAATTAAATTAGTTTTAATGTATCATAAAAAATATACTTGATTAAATTAAAGAAGCACAATACTTTAATTAATTTTTTTCTAATTAACCTTAATAAAAATAGCAATCAAAAGAAATTTTATTCAATAATTTGTTTGCTTTATATTGTTTTGAATTATAGGAACAAACATATACATTTTAATTAACTTTAAAGAAATAACAAAGTATTTTTATCAATATTTAATTAAATTGCAATTGACGATAAAATTAAACATATATGTGTGAAAAACGTTGTTACATAACATTTATTGATGAATTTAAAACTAAAATATATTAATACAAGAAATTAATATTATCATAAAGCAAAATAAGCAAAGTACATACAGGGGCTATTAACTAGTACTTGTCCGGTGTCAGAAAAAGATATTGCTATACAAATCCTATGTCTTTTATCCTTGTCTAGCATCGGGCAATATGAAATACCCTTGGTAAAGTGTTGAACAATCGAAATTTCATGTTGTATCGAAACAATTAACGTTTGCGCTAATGAAACAATAAATCTTCGGGGTAATGAATGTTTAATTTTGTAATTGCCAAATCTCATTCGCTAAATGAAACGTGGTTCGTTTTAAAATAGAGGAAACTTGATAAATGGTTTTTCAATATTAACTTTCAAAGCCATAATTTAACTAGTTTAAATTAAAGTTTGTATAGTTATTGTAGTTTTTGACACAAAATGTATGTAATTTAGTTCGGCATTGTTTCTTTGTTTTTTCCTTCTAAAATGTTTGTAAATTAATGGCCCTGGCGGTTATATCAACCGGGATAAAGAAGATATAGTGAGCCAAAAGTAACAAAGAAAAACCTAAACAATGTAAAAGAAATAAAAGAAAAAAATGTTAGATGTGGAGAAAAAGTATTATTGGAACATTTGACTACGAAGAAGGCTACTATCACTTGTGATTTTACTGTACCTTAAGTATATTATAGAACGCATAAGTGTGAGAACGAAAGAATGAAATATTTAATATATATCCTGTTACTTCGAACATGTTGAAAGTTCAAAACTAAATAAATCTACCATAATTGACTGGTTAAATATTTTATTTCTCGAAACCTATTAATGAAATCATTTAATTTTCATGTAAGTTTTAATTTTAAAAAGAGCTTTTTCAGCAGTAAATACGTCAAAACTTAAAAGTGATTTTCTCTTTTAGTTAATTAAAGCAAAAAAATCTCATTTCCTTCAGTCTTAAAATTGGATGATTACCTACTTAACACAAGGTAAGTTGAATTTTCAGTAACACTTTTTTTGAATGAGATTTAGTTTTTCTGATGAAATGATGTGGAAAAGTCTTATAAACTGTACATAATTGCAATTTTATTGCACTTTGGATTGTTTTTTTTATTTCTATTTATTTTTTATTTCATTCATTCACTGAATTCAATTAGAATCAATAAAAATCGTTAAATCCGATGAGAACAATGAATGAAAAGCCAGGTTCGAAGTAAAGAGTCGTCATTTTCATGGTAGGATACACCTGACTGAATAGGCAATGCTCGTATAATAAAGTCATGCATCGATATAGCCATGAAACGTGAGAGATTTCGATCCATGTTTAATTTGGCTGTGCGTTCTGTGAATGCACCGTTATCTTTTATCTTGCGTGAAAAACCAGTGAACCATATTCACAAAATAACACGTTACGTACACCTTCATCGATATATTATTTTTTGTCTTTACAACTAATAAATTGTCATTTTACAAAACGCCGTATAATTTTGAGCAAGTGTTTCCAATCTTGAAATTCTTTTCCAAATAAAGCATTTTAAGCTAATTTTTAAACATAATTTTACAAAACCACATACTTAGAAAGCGTCTCAATAACTATTCAATTTTTAATAAATACTTGTTTAATTTAAAAGCTTGATATTTTTTTCAAATAATATTTCAAATAATAGTGTTAATTTAGTTATTATTTATGCACTTTCGTCTTTTTAAGTTTTGAAAATCATAATGTTTTTACCAGAATAAACTGTCAAATTTTATTTATTTTTGTCAAGGATGATACAGTTTGACGACATTTCGGCACATAACTGACACCTTCTTCAGATTTTACAAATATTTATTAATATCTTACATTAGTAATTGTCAATAAGTTAGAAATAATACTTTCATTATATATATGCATTCGGTGATTTACAATTATTGTGAGAAATGGTGTGTAATTTTTAAGAAAATATAATATTATACATTTTGTTTAATTTATGTGTTTTTAAATTTAAGTTTGTAAATTTAACGTGCGATAATTTGTCATTGCTGAGTTCATGTTTGGTGAAAACGCAATAATTTTTTTTATCTTTCTTTCAAATGTTTTAATGTTCTTTGATTCGTTTTTCGAGGGCTCTACTTGTTTTTCCTACATAAAAAACTTTCAATTTTGTTTAAAACTAATTTAGTTATTATTCATAAAAAATTTTTTGAAACAGTTTTAGTTTTGCAAACTTGTTGACAAATTTGAAATAATTGGGCAAAAATATAATTATTTGAGAAAAAATAAAAATAAAAAATTCAAATTATAGTTCAAACCAAAGGATTAAAGTGATCTGTCGTGAGAATGAAGTGCAGATAAGTTGGGTGTTGTTAAACAGTGTGAAACAGGAGACACTTTTTGCGCGAAAGCGAAGAAAATTTATTGCAGTTGGTGATCATTATATTGTTCATTAATGTCCTCACTCGGCGTTTCTTTTACAGCACATTTATTTTTAAAGTGACAGTCGCGGTTTACACTGAGAAAAGTTAAGTTTCTCACTTTGATTTAACTTTTTGCACTGGTCTGCCGTGCGTTTACTAATATGAAACTGAGGGCTTTATATTAGTATGGACCTTACAGAATAATTATAAAAATCTCGCTTTTCATGAAAGTATATTTTTTCTTTCTGAACAAATTATTTGCGCAGTATTTTTACGTGTAATTTAAAAAAATATATACTTTCAAAGCAGATATTCGTAGAAAACAATTTTTCTGCTTGTCTCGCAGTTTTACGTGACTTCTCAGTAATCAGGTGATTTCTACCTGGGATGCGCAAAAAATAAATAATTCGGATCACCATTTAAATAATGAAGTTGACCTTGATTTTATCGACAACAAGTTTCACATTGCCGCCCACTTTTGCATCAACAAATTTAATTCACATTGTAAATGAACAAATTGTTATCAGTTATTTGTAAATTATAACAGATAAATGAAATGTAAATACAATACAATTAACTTTTTTATTATTTCAAATTAAAAAGAAATATAGTTATTAAATCCAACTATAAATATTGTACGGATTTGCAAAAGTTATTGCAGTGTCAAACGTGTTTCAATATTGTTGTTCTTAAACAAGATTTAACGCGGATAAAAAAATTTCCTGTTATATAAAAAATAAAAATTATCTTGTTTGTGGTCATTTTATTTATTTTTTATCGTCATCCCTTGCATCGATCATGTAGAATAAAGGGTATTTTTACAGTTTTGTGTTTCTAGGTTAACGCTTTACTTTAGTACTTGTCTTCTCTTACTGTTGAAAATTGGGGTATTGCTGTTACCAGTTATAAAAAAACCTTTTTCGACAAAAACCTTCTGTTATTATATCCTTCTTATTTACCGCTTTTGTGGAATTTAAGAATGGATATAAAATTTCTGATAGATAACCTGCAACTGGTATACTGTATGGGTAAATCTCTAGACCCTTTAACTTTCAACTTGCCAAATTTTTGAAAAAAAAAGTTTTAACACATCTTAGTTTTATGACAGTTATAATTTATTATTACTTTAAAATGAATAATATAAGGTCGAACAGTGATAAATTACATGCACGTGACTTTAAATTAATATTTAATTGTAAAAACATAAGAAAATATTACGTCTTTGACAGATTTTCTGTTCTAATGTCAAAGACGTAATATTTTGAAACTGTCTTTCAATTATTTAAGTAGTTTTTAATATATAATTAGATTTTATTGTACGCACACATACTTTATTACATCCAGATACTGTGCAGTTTATCCAGAAGTAAAACAGCATTTTTTAAATATAAATATTTTCAATTACAAATTATATTACGTCGTTGACATCACAACTCAGGGACAGATTTTGATAATTTTCTAGCTTACATCTTAAATGCGCATCATTTAAATTCTGCTTATTGTATTTGTTAAAATTGAAAGTAATGTTTATTAATTTTTTAATTGCAGTTTAATTTTATGCTTATAAATTAAAAAATAATACGTTTCTGCAAAACCTAATGGGACATGTCAAAGACGTAATAATACACGATTAAGAAATATTGTCAAACAATAATTCTTATAAACTAATAAATACTTCAAAGTGTAAAATTATAATAACTTGAAGTATGCAAACCATAAAAATTAAAACCTCCAATTTAATAATCCACAAAATTGAATTGAAATGCGAGGGACAGGTAGGTTAAAAGTTCTAGAGATTTGCCCATATACGTTAACTTATACACTAAGAACTCAAATTCATTATGTCAAATTTTCTATAGAATTGCTCATATAATAATTTTTTGATATAATTTTAAAAATTTACGAATTTGTAAGGTTCTAGTTTCTCAGTGTACTAAAGTTACTCTCAGTTAAAAATGTTGGAAAATTTTTCGTATTACATAAAACCTTATCATTCTTATTTCATCAATATTTTTTATCAAGTTTTTAATTAGATACAATTATTTCATTAACCCTCTAGAGTCGAATGTTGTAATTTTTGTAATTTGTTGACTTTTAAACTCCAGAAAAACACATTAAGTCATGGTTAAAAATAGGTTTCGGCGTTAGAGGGTTAATATTTTATGGAGGAGGGGGGGCTAACTTTTAAAGTGAGGTCATAGAAGGAATTGACCAATTTTAATGGAATTTACTGGATATGGGGTATTTTACGGAGACGAATTAAATGGAATAAAAAGGGCGTTTTCGAAATGAGAAAATAAAACGAAACAATTTTGCGACCCCAATTTGATCCTATTTTTCAATTCGGCATTAATTCTTTACATTTTTTAGTTGAATTCTTCCAAAATCAAAGAATCGATGTTAAAAAAAACTTTCCTTTAAAAGCTGGGAGAGTTGAACCCTCCAAAGGCATCTCACCGATGGGTCATTTTTATTCCATTCAATTGGTCTTGGTGAAATACTGATTCACTAAACATTTAATTAAATTTGGTCAGTTCTTACTTTGACCTCATTTTAAAACCTTAGTCCCCCTTAAGTAAAAAATAATTTTAGATACATGCCATTAGTATTTGAATTTCAACCATTAAAATTATCACAGTACTAGAGACCAACTGTATCATCAAATTCATCCCAAACACTTCATTTATTTTCTGGATGTAAATTATCAGTTTTTGATGTTTTTGTATACAATAACGAAGTAAACGTACAAAGTTCATATCCACATTTGACTGTTCAGACTTTTGGTCAAATAACACGAAACACTGAATTTTGATACCATCTTCTTTATCATTTTGTACATCCGTAGTTTTATTTTTACATGTAAAATCAGAACTATTTGAAGCAAAAAAAGCATTTTTAAAATTTGACATCAAGACTTCTGAGTATAATGTAAATCTTGAAAAAAAAATTACTGGAAATGTATCGATTCCAACTATTGCATAAAACATAGTGGTGATAACAATACATTGTCCGAAATATAAAGAACGGTATAATGAGTCTGACAATTCAAAAGGAAGTATGATTTGTATGGGCAGTTCTCTTTTTTGCAACAATATTGGTAGATTCAAGTGCAATAAAATATAGCATAAACAAATTAGAACAACTACATTAAGTAATTTGCTTCTTATTGCTGTATAATTCACAAAATACTGAGATAATGCTGAGTCTGCAATAAAAAATTGTGTTTTTAATTTGTATAAATACATTTGACTTCCACTTTAAGTCTCTATATGTGCCCCTCTGTGTGTGTGTGTGTGTCTCTCTCTCTCTGTAAGTGAAAATATACTCATTTTGTGTATGTCAATTAGTTGTTAATTATTGATATTTATATAAATTTTTGACATTACTCATGCTATGCAGGGATTATTGCAAGCATTGAGCTTAATAACTGACTCGTTTTTATAAATTCATTGACATTTTTTTAACAACAATTGACATATTCTTATATGACACAAATCCTAACCTCTAACTTTAACATCTTGACTAACCACTTCTTTTGAGTTTAAATGTGGTTCAGAGCTTGCTCTAAACACTCAGAGGTTTTTTTATAAATTTGTTATAAACAAACAATATTCTGAGTGCCGAAAGGGCAAAGGAAAAATATAATAACATCAATCTTAACATATTTGAACGATTGAAAGAAGGGGTGTGTGGTCGCCAGACACGGGACGCAAGGCTGTGCAGAGCGAGAGGCAAAGGAACGTGAAACCAAAAAAATGTGACTGAGGGACGAAATTCTGATGCCACAAAATCAAACAGAAGGGACGAAAGATGTCTATAAAATGTTGTGAGTGCAAGCGCGTCACAGACGAAAATTTTGAATGTGGTAAATGTCACAAAACGTACCATTCGAGATGTTGGAGTGGTAGGGAAGTGAAAAATGAATTAGGTGAAATGATTGGATGTACCATATGTGTGAAAGAAAGAAAAGTAGGAACAAAAAGAAAAATGAATGACATGGCTGATGTGAATGAGATGAGGTCGGATTTAAATTTGAGAGAGAGCAATTTAGAAGTATATTAATTGAAAATAATAGCAAACTAAAATTGTTCATATCCGACATGATTGAAGAAAATTATGATGCGATGAAATCTGAAATTGGAAGCCTTAAAAATTAAATCTTAGATTTAAAAAAAGAAATAATTAATATAAAAAAAGACAAAATTAAATGTGAGTGTAATAAAATGGAAGGTTCGGTGAAAATAAATTATTCAGACATACTAAAAAAAACAAAACTGTAATTTTAAAACCAAAAAATGAAAAAACTAAAATTGACATTGAAAAAACATTAAAAAATAAAGTGAACGTAACGGATTTACAGATTTGTATAAAAAATGTACAAACAAATAAAAAAGGCACAGTGGTGATAAAATGTGATAATGAAAAAAGTCAAGCTAGTTTAAAAAACACTATAAATGAAAAATTAAATGATGAAGTTAGAATAATAGAACCTTTTAAAAAAGAATTTAATATAAAAATAACTAACATAAATAATGAAATAAATGAAAAAAATGATCAAGAAATATTGACAATTATGAGAAAACAAAATGATGTCTTAAATAATGATAAAAATTTGACAATAAAAAAAAGAATTAAATTTGAAAACAGCAAAACTTGGTCAATGATATTAAAACTTGACTGTATGACACACACACAACTCTTGGAACGAGGAATCATATATTTGGGCTGGCAAAGATGTAAAATCTTTGACAGCGCGAATGTAAGAAGATGCTTCAATTGTTGGGGGTATGAACATACTAAAAATCGTGTAAAAAAGAAACATTTTGTAACCACTGTGCAGAAAAACATAATAGTAAAGATTGTAAAAATAAAGCAAAAAAATGTGTGAACTGTATGACCCAAAAAAATAAGTTTAATTTAAAAGACTTTAAAATTGACCACGAAGCAATTGATCGTAACTGTCCTCACTATATACGAATATTAAAAAAACTTGAAAACGGAGATTAGCAACCAAAGATGTTAATAATTTTATAATAAATTCGACGAAATTGAAAATTATTTATTTCATAAAAAACATATTGATATCCTTGCATTGACTGAATCGAGAATAACTAATAACATCCCAGATAATGAGTTAAAAATCATTGATTTTGACCTGATAAGATGCGACGCAGAAAGCAGTTTCACCGGTGGTGTTACTGTTTACGTGCGTCGCACGGTAAAATATAGAAAGTTATTCTCGATCTCATATGAGAGAAACTGCTGGTGTATAGGACTTAAAGTTTGGGCAGAGTACTATAAGGGTAACATACTGTTTTTGTATCATTCTCCGAGAATCAATTAGATAATATATTTTTGACAAGGGGAATGATACAAACAGTGAGACAAGCAACTAGAACAACATCTACTAGTGACACTTTTATAGATCTCACATTTGCAAACATAGATATAACAACTTCTGTCGAAAATACACCAAAAGTTTCCGATCATGCTTGGATGTCATTAAGTTTTAATAATGACAAACGCGAATGTAGAAAAATAATTAAAAAAAGAAATTTTAAACATTTTAATGACCAAAGATTCGTAAATAATTTGAGAAATAAATTTGACATTTTAAATAACGTGGATAATAATGACAATTTAAATTTTAAAGCAAACAATTTTGTAAATAAAATTATTGAAACTCTAGACGAACTGGCACCGGTGTCAGAAATTGTTATAAAAAATAAAGAAAAAAAATGGTTCACACAAAAATTGAAAAATCAAATAAATTTACGCGACCGATTATTCCAATCTTTTAAGTTCACAAATGACTTGGCCTACTGGACACAATACAAAGTCGAAAGAAATAAAACCGTCAAAATATTAAATAAAGCAAAAAAGATTTTTATGTAAACAAAATTGAAGACACGAAAAATGACCCGAAACAAATGTTCAAAACAATAAAAAATCTGTTAAAAAACGACAAATCAACAGATGTAAATTATAAAAATATAAAATTTGATAATGACGAAACGGAAACGAGAAATGACAAAGAGTTAGCAAATAAATTTAATAATTTTTTTATAGACTCAATTGAAAATTTTGTAAATAATGATGATATTAATATTAATAGAAATAACTTATTCAATTTATTCGAGTTTGATTGTCGTAACTATTTTACAAATTTTAAACCAATAACTTTAAATGACTTAAAATAATTTATAGCCTAGATAAAAACAAAGGGTCACTAGACGATATAAATAAACGTATTCTTTTGGATGCATTTGAGTCCAGAGGTCAAGAATTTGTTGATACTCTGAATCTTTCACTTTATTCTGGTGTTTTCCCTGATAAGTGGAAAACATCAATATTAACACCAATTAGGAAAGTTAGCAATTCAAATAAGGCTTCCGATTTTAGACCAATTAACCAACTGCCAATGTATGAGAAAATATTGGAAATTGCTATAAAAGAGCAGCTGGAAGAACGTTTAGAAAATAATACAATTTTAATTAAAGAACAATCAGGTTTCCGTGTAAGATATTCATGTGAAACCGCTTTACAACTAGTTTTAGATGAATGGACGAGTGCAATTAGCGAAAAAAAATATGTAGGAGTAATATTTATTGACTACAAACGCGCGTTTGAAACGATAGATAGACATCTTTTGATAAATAAACTCTTTTTGTACGGTATCAGAGATAAAGCTCTAGACCGTTTTAAATCCTATATTTTTAATCGACGACAACGCACCTTTGTAAATAATGTTTATTCTGACGAACGCGAAGTGAAGTATGGTGTACCTCAGGGCTCTGTTTTAGGTCCCCTACTTTTCATATTATATATCAATGACTTAAAAAAACATCTAGGTCAGAATTGTAACATTCGGATGGTTGCCGATGACACAATGCTGTACGTTACTAATAGAAATATGGGAAGTATGGAGCAAAAATTAAACACTGTAATGACTCTATTAGCCACATGGATGAGCAATAACAGCATGTTTCTTAATACCAGAAAGACATTCTATATGATTTTCAAAAATGACCAGTTGCAAAACGATAGAAACTTGACAATCCGATATAAAAATGATTTAATCGCGAGGACCCGAGATATTAAATATCTCGGTGTATACCTTGACGAATATCTGAAATTTAAGAAACATGTTGCGTATGTGGAAGGTATAGTTGGTAGTAAGCTGGGTTTGTTGAACAGGGTGGGCAATTTTGTCGAATCCTGGACAAGAAGCTTAATTTACAAAATCATGATCGCTCCGCATATGGAATATTGCTCAACAGTGCTCCTCTACACCAACTCAGAGGAAATAGAGAAATTGCAGAAATTACAGAACAGAGCCATGCGCAGAATTTTACACTGTGATATTTATACTCCGACGCGCAATATGCTAGAAGCTTTAAATTTTTTAAATATTGACGAGCGAATTAAGCGAAA